>JAVDBV010069655.1:0-13038 GCA_032619315.1 Piper longum
ATATATATATATATATATATATATATATATATATAAACTCAAGGAATTAGCCGACTAGATGTGAAATGGATACAGAAGGTGGTAGAAATTGACGTGCAATCTATCTTTGATGTGCTGCATATATATAATTAATTAGTATGTGCTTTTGTATATATAGTATATTGAGATTGCTTGCTTTTGTACGGTGTAGTAAGAATGTGGAAATCCAGAAAAAACAATGAAAAATATCTGCGAAAGAGTCGGAGAAATATGTAGAGAGGGAGGGGCCAATTCAAGTTAGTTAGTGTGGTTCACGAGTCGGTTGGTGGGCTCAACTCGGCTAACTCCGACGCACTCAGTATATTCTAACATATCTTTAACACATCTTCATCATTGTATGTCCTTGTTCTGATCTGCTGTTTCTAGCTCCTTTATGTGAAGTGTGAAGCTCAAGCTCAACAAGCTAACTCTGAGCTGCCCCTTGCCTATTTATCTTCTGGGCGATGAAGATTATCGTATATATATAACTTGGACAGGCTTGTCATATATGTTGAGCGACGTTATTGTGGAAAAAAGAGCAAAGAACAAGCATATTTGCTTGGTTTGGAACACACAAGCTAGGTTTTCGATTAAATGACCAGGTTAGTGCAAGTGTATGCAAACTTTCCGGGCACGTCTGAATAAATCTTTCATTTCTTAAAAATGAGCAAAATTCTTTTTTCCAAATGTCAGTTGATAAAGTAAACAATCCGGAATAATAAGGCATGAAAAGGGTGTTAATAGGATGCAGTATTCTATTCCTCTCCAAGTATTTTCCACGGTTTCTTTGTTTATAGATAGTTCCAACTTCCATGGCAATCGTTTAGCACATCCCACTATATGCATGAAAAAGTACTGTCCTAGTGCTGGAGGAGACAAATGGGTTCTACACGTTAAAGCACAGCAAAAAAAATAGTGTAGCTTCCAAGAGAAGATTAAGTTTTTTTTTTTAACTCGTGATGAGTATATTAATCCTCATTAGTGGAGACGATCTTTTTGCCCTTTGAAGCTAGTCATTGGCCACCTCACTTTTTTTTTTTTTTTTTTGGTCTTCTTTGTCGCCTTCGAGTTCACTGTATTCACTCTTATCATATATAAATAATCATCATCATATCCCTCTAATCTTCTTCTTAATTTCTAATGCTCAGCACTTCGCTTGATAACTTTAATTTTGATTGCTCGCGCATTTGATCAAAAGCTAGTATTACATAAACAATGCGCAAATATTATGCCGCGGTCGGCCCATTTTCTGGGCCAACCACTGAGATGATCACTGGTCCAATCGGCCCATTCATCTGAGGCCCATGTCATATCTCGTCCGCGGCCCACCGTCCTCCAGATTCTTCAACACTGGCCCATGGCGACCATGAATCCAACATCCGCCACCCGACAAGAATCTTTTTGTCGTTTTGAGATCCAAAGAATTCTTCTTTTCTTCAAGCTCTTGCCTCGGATTGCTCTGTCCCTCTCTTTGTTTGTGAAGCTTTGAACGACAATAGATCAGAGTATCTAGAGTTGGATGATGGGGATGATGTTGACGATGTCCCTCTCCCCGCAGCCATTACTGCTTCCTTCTGCTTCACCCTTCCACCTGAAGGCCCATTTCGGATTTTGTGGCCCCCGCTCCCAGAACAGCGTCTTCGTCACCGCCCATCCCAATCGCAATCCTCGTCGGTTGTCTGCCGCGGCCCCCAAATCTGACTGGAGCGGCGGCGAACTGCCGGTTATTCGGCAGGAGTCTGGATTGGAGAGGGCTCTGAATGCTGCGGCGAGCTTGTACCCGCTGTATGTAACCACTGGGGCAGTGGTTGCGTGCTTAAGGCCGTCTGCTTTCGCGTGGTTTGTGAGCAGGGGGCCTGCCTCGTATAGCTTGTCGCTTGGGTTCATAATGTTGGCGATGGGATTGACTCTGGAGCTCAAGGATTTGATCGCCTTGTTCCTCCAAAGGCCTCTTTCTGTGAGTTTTTCCATTTCATTTTGGGCACAATTTACAGGTGATTATTGAGCAATTGCTTGTGGGGATTAATATTTTTTCGCTGTTTTTGAACAGATACTTTTTGGGTGTGTTGCTCAGTATACCATTATGCCGGCGTTTGGAGCCATAATCAGCAAATGCGTTGGCCTCCCCCCACATCTTTCGGTTGGTCTAATATTACTCGCATGTTGCCCCGGTGGTACTGCATCCAATGTGGTAGGCGTTCATCCCTGATCATGACACCATTATAAGCTTTTTGTACTTAAATCTATTTGAAAACTTATGATGTGCTGCTCTAAGGGGAAAGTGTTAAGAAGGTGATCTGCATGATTGATGTTTCTGATGTACTCTTGGATTAATCCGGATTGGTCATATGGGATGATAATTGAGCAATGGCCAACTCTTTAACAAAAATAGTGCACTTCTTTTATGAATCTTGGGCTCTTTAGTTACATTTTTGTCAAATACTATTGCTTCACCCTCTAACATAACGGCGTCATTTAAACAAAACTAGTTGTCTAGGTGGATGTTAATGCTGCTTGTCTCTCCTATTTGGATTAAAAATTCTTCATTTATCCATTTCATTTTTTAATGTTGTTTTGATGTGAAAAAGTTGTTGGAGCAGTGCATTGAGTAATATATTCTGTAGATGGTTCTTTGAATTCAACTATGTCAGGTTACACTGATTGCTCGAGGCGATGTTCCACTTTCTATTGTAATGACTGTGTGCACCACTCTTGGTGCTGTACTTCTTACACCTTTGTTGACCAAAATTTTGGCTGGAGCTTATGTACCAGTCGATGCAGTCCAGCTTTCAGTAAGCACACTACAAGTAAGTACTTTGTTGAGGTTTTGTATCAAACTTTGAATGTTGAGATCCTACTAGACAACAAGAAGTGGCGCATTTTAGTTTGTTCTGTATAATTTGGCTAGTCCTGGAGTGGGTAGTTTTATCTGTCTGTTCCAAGTGTGCTTCCAACTTGAATAAATGACAATTTCAAATGCAATAAAAGAAAATGCAATATAAAGAAAACATTGGATTGGTTGTAAGGACAGCAAATTGTAGCTGTGCGTGGACATATTCGTCTTGTATGTAAAGCCGTGTTTTTATATTGATTAGAAAAATAGCATATTCAGTCTGTCACCCAAACTTTCTTTATAACAGATTGTTGTGGCGCCTATACTTGTTGGTTCTTATCTGCAAAGTGCATTTCCAGCATCTGTTAAACTGGTTACCCCATATGCTCCTTTGTTTGCTGTATTGGCTTCTTCAGTCCTTGCAAGCAGGTTAATCACTCTAAAAGTTTCTCTATAAGTAAGCAAATTGGCTTCCAATTTCATTTTTCCTGACAAACTTTTGTTTTTCGTAGTGTATTTTCAGAAATTGTTGTTCGCTTCAGATCATCAGTTTTTGGAGACTCTGGGAGCCTTCTAAGAGGAGCTCAAGGCAGTTTGATTGGAGACTGGGGGCCAGTATTACTTTCTGTCGTATTGTTGCATTTTGCAGGCTTCTTTGTGGGGTTTGTATTCCTGCATCATGTTTTTCATAAACCTAGTCAGATGCATCATGTTTGTATTCCACCAAGGCCATTAAATATTGTTAGGCAATGGTGATTGAGAGTGAAGATTTAACATATTTAATCAGAATGAAGGAAGTAACATAAAGTTACTCACCTTGTATTGCACAAAAAAAAAAAAAAAACTCTAGTCTAAGTGAAATCATGAATCAGAAATCACCCTAATCCGCTAATTGAACCAAGACCGTCAGAGTTATCAACGGGGCATCATTTCAGAACGACAGAGTGGCGATTACCAGAATGACTGGAAACATCTTTTAACTGATGACCATTAATCAGAAGGTTGTAACCTTTAACTTTCTGCCAAAGAGGGGGTTAACTTAATTAATAATTTCTAACAGAGAACAATGACGGAACCTCAAAATTTGGGATGTTTGGATCTGATTCTTCGAAATGCCATCTAGTATGGAATGTAAGATTATGTTTGATTTTTTGGCTAGTGAGTTATTGATTATATTGAACCACTGCCCTATTTCTTGTCTCAATTGTTTTGATTGCCAAATTTTTATGGTTTAACTTCCTTTCACATTTGTTTCCTCAATGCAACAAAATTGGTGTCAGTGCTATCCATTTTGAACTGCTAAAATCTGTTAGCATCTTCAGTAAGATTCTTTACTTTTTCTCTTCAGGTATTTAGCAGCAGCATTTGTCAGATTTAAGGAACCACAACGGAGGGCAATTTCCATTGAGGTACTTATCTAGTTGTGGTAGTTTTAAGCTTCTTGTGATTGTTGGTGTGTGAAGTTGCTTTGTTTAACATTTATCTTTAATGGCATGTAAACATTTTGTAGCATATATTTATTACGGACTCATCAGAATTTTTGTTTTTTGCTGGTTGAACTCTAGAATGTTATTTTTCCCTCCTTAGACGCTTGTATATATTATGGCATAGTTATGCAATACTCAGAAGCATGATATTTGTTATTCCTTTTATTGACAATGTTGGAATTCCAGCTTATTCGAACCTCACACTCTAGTTCTACCAAACTGATAAAAATGATGGTACCAATAATTTGCCATTTACATAATCATCATGAAAGTTTCGTTGAGCTTTCACCAGATTCCAAGATGTTAAAGTTTCTATTGCTCAAAAGCTTGTCCTTTTAGAAATTGTGATGCCGAAAATTGGAAGAGGTGAGATTAACCGAGTTAAATTCCTACATGAGCAGGTTGGGATGCAGAACTCCTCGTTGGGTGTTGTTTTAGCAACCTCTCATTTCACCTCGCCTCTGGTTGCTCTGGCCCCTGCCATGTCTGCGGTCATCATGAACATTATGGGCAGCAGTCTGGGTTTTATCTGGAGATATGTTGACCCTTCAGATGGCAAGAAGGAGCCCGAGTCTGAGACTAAATGAAGCAAGATTTGTCATCCACATTGGTTGTTCACTATCTATGTATTCATGGTTCTTATATCAAATTGCACCATTGGAGTGTCTCAGACGCAAGCTATGGAATCATTGGCACCTTACCAAGCCATTTCCTCTTCATTCTTGCATGGTCGATTGTTTTCTGTTTAAAGAAGCTGCTTATGTCTCCTTGGGAGTGCGTTGGAGCATCAAAAGTTGAAACCTCGCTGTTCACGCATGTTGAGGTTTTAACTTGTGCAGCGTTGGGCAGATGTGTAATGAATGAACTTGCAGCAACCACTGCAAATAGTTGAATGAATGAATCATTGGTTGTTATAGAAAAAGGATGTCATCGATATATAAAAGCAATGCTCAACTTTGGAAATTAGTTGGCGTGCATTCTGCCTTAAAAGCCAATTAGAAATGTGATGGAAAGTTTTCCTCCAAATGGTCAATACTTGTGATAATCGCAATATAATCCCCCTCCACCCAAGCAAAAATTTTAAAAGTACGAATCTAACTACTCTTTGATTATAAAAGTCCATAAGTCTCATCATTGACTTGTACAGGGTTAGTATGTGAATATAACTAATCATTGGTTTGATGAATGATATAATGGAAAATTATAGCAACTAATCTTGTTTTGGAATCTGACGGTCAGTTTTGATCGGGAAAATTGACGGCGACATTCCCCATCTCCCGTGACTCCACCGCCGTTCCGTTTGGTCTCCTCCTCCTTCCTCTTCTCTTCCTCGCCTTCTTCTTCTTCTTCGCCTGCCCACCCTTTTACTTCCCGCCTTCCCTCCCTTTCTTCGCTTTTGATCTTCCTCAAATTCGAATTCCCACCTCTGATCGATCCATCGTCTTCTCCACCGTTGGAAGCCGAAGAAAGTTCCCACCTTTGGCTCGGAAGGGAGCTGCTTTATGCCCATGGAGTGCTTCGATTCGAAGAGCTATTGAATTGGGGATCTGGGCTTCGCCCCGTTCGGGTGGGTTGCTGGTCGCCAATGTGGGTGGGTTTTGGGCGGTGAGGCTGAATCTGGGTGAGGAATGGGGAGGCAGCGGGACGAGGAGAAGGGTGTGGGGTTGGAGGAGGACGACTCGCCGACGAGCAAGAAGCCAGCGGGGGCGAAGTTCGACGGGAGGTTCCCGCTTACGCAGTGGGAGTTGGCGGCGGCGATGGGCGTGTTCCTCCTCTTCGTCGCCGGTCTATTTTGTATCTACGTGACGATGCCGCCGGCAGAGTATCGGATGATCAGGCTCCCTCGCACAATCTCCGGCCTTCGAATCTTAAAGTATGCTTTTTTGTTGCATATTTTTTGTCTATTGTAGTTGATGTTTTGCAGATTTGGTTTGTGATTTCGTTGTAATATGCAAAAGCGAGGGAGCGGGAGCATGACCTTAGAAGAAAGGATATGGATTTTTTTCGACTTAGCATTTGGTATAGTCTATGATTGTCTGGAATTTATATCCCCGACGCCAGTTCGGGATAAGGTGGGCGAAGATGAAGAAGTAAATGACGTTGTTTTTTTTTTTAAAAAATAGATGTTGTCTGAATTGCAATGATTTATTAGAAAAGTTAGAAAATGAATGTGTTTAGGAACAATGATTGCAGCTATAGAAATGTGGTAGGATACTGTTTTAGTTGAGGATGGAGGCTGTATGGTTTGGGGTGCTGGATATATTAGTTGAAGGTTGTGTTTTATTTTACATATGTTTATAAAGCGGTAGTCTTTAAAGTATTATTGAATAGGAAAAGAGAGTATATCATCGTGAGATGAAATAAGGTTATGCTGGTTGTAGTGCAACTGCCGCCTCTGTAAGTGTTGCTGCTCAGCCGATCAAGGTGGATTTTTAATTGTAATTGAAGGATTTATTTTTGCAGTGTGTGTTGGCCAATAGAATTTTCTTAGTGCGTGACCCCTCGGCTTATTTTTGATAAAAAATGGTGTCTTGTAAGCTACTTACTCAATGACAAGGTGCGTCCGGTGATTGGTTCCTGTTCTTTTGAGTGAATATGTTGCTTAACATACATAGACAATTAGCTCAAGTTTTTGGAGGTTTGCTTCTTTATCTATGGTGGTTCTTGTGATGAATCAGGAGTTATTCTTCTGCTTAGAAGGAACTGGAATGCTTGTACCCTTGTTATTTTGGAACTTGGATTTAATATCTTTCTCATTCGTTTGCCCCGTTTACATTCTGGTAGGGATCAGGTTGCCTCGTATGCAAGAGATTACAAAGCACAGTTTATGCTTGGTTATTGTGCAGCTTACATTTTTATGCAAACGTTTATGATACCTGGCACCATATTTTTGTCATTGTTGGCTGGAGCTCTATTTGGTATGATAAGAGGTGTAATGTTAGTTGTTTTTACTGCAACAACTGGTGCCTCCTCGTGTTACTTCCTCTCAAAGTTGATTGGCCGGCCGCTTATTCTATGGCTGTGGCCGGAAAAGTTGAGGTTTTTTCAAGCAGAGGTATATGGGTCCTTCATTTTTTATTTTTCTCAGAATGTAGCTTTTGCAACTATTGCACTTGTCATGCTCATGTCCACTGCTGTTATTTTTTACAGATTGCAAAGCGAAGAGATAAACTTCTCAATTACATGCTCTTTTTGCGAATAACACCATCATTACCTAACACATTTATCAATGTTGCATCTCCTATAGTTGATATACCTTTTCATGTTTTCTTCTCTGCAACATTAGTCGGTCTTATACCAGCATCGTATATTACGGTCAGGGTATGCTCTCTATCATATAGTTCTAGTTTCGTCTTTGACAATGCAACTTTTTCTTGAAGCTAATAATTTTGGTTGACTGTTGTCTTAGGCCGGCCTAGCCTTGGGAGAACTGAAATCTCTCAGGGGCTTGTATGATTTCAAGACTCTGTGTGTTCTTTTTCTTATTGGAAGTGTCTCCATATCACCTACAATCTTGAAGAGGAAGCGGATATATGAATGACTTAGTTTTGCTGCATGACTTGAAAAAAATACTCTTTAAGAGATACTCGAGTGAATTAGAGTTACCGTTCTTCCTTCCCGGATTGAGTGGAAGACTACTCGCCAGAGAGGCATTTTTGCCTTAAAAAAAGTGAGATCCTTTTGTAGAAGCCAAGGTAAAAGTAAAATGTATTTGTTTACGAAGTTGTATTCAGCAAAAAGTTCATTTTTTTTCACTTAACCAAACTGATAGTGGCCAGTACTTGGACATTGGAAGGTGCAACTGAAATAGTTCCATAATTCTGATTATTATCGGTGGTAATTTATATTCATCGTTTGCCTGTCATGTTGCTCGTCTTGTTGCCCATATTCAGATGCCAAATTATGTAGTACACACTTCCCAAGCAGACCCTACACACTCCGCGGTGAGAACATTTTCCTGTACAATTGTAAGTTAGTTGTTTAGAGGAGTCGATGTCATCTTCTTCTACTTCCACCGAATTCCCAAATACCCATAGGGTGTTGTTTACGATATTAAGGTCGAGTAGAGTGGCAGAGGTAGATCCCAACTCCAGATTCCCCTAAAATGTGATTTGGATGAAGAAAATATTCATTGTCACTAGATGGATGCACCAAGGAAGTGACACTAATTATTATCGCTGGGTCATGTCAACGATTAAAGACTAAAGACCATGTTTTTGTTGTATGGAGAAAAAAAATAACACTAACCAGCTATAATCATTTGTAAGACACCAAACACAGCCTGCACGGTATATATTGTTTTTTCAGGTTTGGCAAATAGACTAGTAATGTCTACATTTCATAAGTCGAATGATCCAGCTCGTCGCTCTAAGTTGACTGGTGAACCATGCTTGAAGGCAGTACCATTCAAAATTATATATTGAAAAAAGATTTAGAAATTCGGCCTTCTCGCTTGCATCTAAATCTAAAATTCATGTCCACCCGAAAATTGTTGTTTTGATTACGCACTTGATTAATCGCAATGTTAGAGTTGTTTATCTGCCATTCGGAAAGCGTCACCTATATTAAAGTTCAGATTGTTTCTCATGGTTCTCCTTCCAACTCCACCTGTGCCTTTTCTCATCATTGCTGCAAACTCGTTGTAATCTATCTGCCCATCCTGCAGAAAACCATTTCACCCATAAGTTGAAAGCTGACTTTAAATAAATGTGGTTTGATGACTGATTCACCAAAGCATCGGTAATACAAATAAGCATATTCCGTCAATAGATGAGATGAGATGGAGAATTCTGGAGGATAAAACTTACATTGTCCTGATCGATTTCTTTTATCATTTCATCCAGATGAACGTCACTTAATCCAAATTTGCTACATGCTTCTTGCAGCTCATCAATGGTTATGTAGCCACTGCCATCTTTATCAAAGAATGAGAAAGCTGATACCAAGTTCTCTTCCCTTTCCATCTTGTTCAAGTGCATAGTAGCAGCAAGAAACTCTCCATAATCTATACTTCCACTATTGTCAATGTCAGCCTGAAAATTTTACATGACACGATGGGGTGTTCACTAGACGATTACATAAAAGCCCCCAAGAGGCTAAAACAGTCAATCGGAAAACCTAGCAACGAGTAAAAGACTTCAGGTTTCAAATATACCATACAGTATGCATTAAAATTTAAAATATCTGAAATCAAGAAGGCTTCTTACCGCATCCATAAGTGCTTTGATCTCAGACTCCATTAAATCTGAACCAACTCTTTTCAGACCGTCTTTTAGCTCATCAAATGTAATTGTTCCACTGTTGTCTGTATCAATCATTTTGAACAATTCCTTCAGGCCTCCAATCTCTTCTTCTGACATGCTTTCCGCAATAACCTGTGAAGCTAACACTTGCATGAACATAATCCAATGATAGCACAAAATTGTTTAAACATGATTTGAAGATAACGAAGTGGATAAAGGTGAACTGCCAAATATGATGTAAATCCCAAAAAATAAAAAGAATGCAGCACGTATAGATGAGTACACTTAAAAAGAAAGGAAACCACAAAGCCTAGTACTTAGAGAACTTCTCTTATGATCATCACTAGTGGCTATAGACAAAGTAAATGTAATAAAAAGAACTTCCAATAAGGAAGATGTTTCCCAGTTAAATATAGCAATTAAATGTTTAAAAGATCTCTATTCTTCTTGCATGAAGCAATTCAAGTAGCTGTAACAAAATGCCAAACCAAACAACTTACCCGAAATGCCATCTTTTTTAGCTTATTCATGGCAGAGAATTGTTTCAAGCGGGATAGTACAGCAGAGTCCAATGGTCTATCAGGAGCAACTTTGTCATCCACAATCCACGGGTGGCCTGAAGTGTGGTATACACCAATCAACACTAACACATATATAATCACAGAAAGGTGCCTCTCAACATTAAAACACGGACATGTTTTATGTATTAACAACTTGAGAGGTCCAAATTGTCAGCAAAAAGAATAAAAAAATTGCTTACATAGGACCTCGTGAGCTGTAAATCTTTTCTTGGGATCTCTGTTTAGCATGTTCTTTATAAGATCTTTTGCACTATCAGAAATGCATGGCCATGGATCAGAGTCAAAATCTAATCTTCCTTGCAAAATCTGCCTGAAAATCCCCGCTTCATTTTCTGAAAAAAGTGCAAAGGCAAAGACATGATTTAGTGACTTCCTAAACATTTTGGGGTGTATCACCACAACAATTTTTTGTTGTTATAAGCAAAATCATAAGAATTTTTAAACAAGTTTTCTTAGAACGCACCAGCCCAAAAAGGTGGAACGCCACTCAGTAAGATATACAAGATAACACCAGCACTCCATACATCAGCTTCAGGGCCATAGAGCTTGCGCAACACCTCAGGTGCAACATAATAGGGGCTCCCAACTACCTCGCTGAATACATCCCCTGGAGACGCAACCTTGGATTTAGTAATCGTTTCCAATAGAGGGATAGGAAGTATCACTACAGGGCATCATCATCAATTACACAAGGCGGTATCTAGCCAAGAAAATATCCAATCCTATGTACTCAATATCATGATAGACATTGAACTGATCTAGAAGCCACCCCAAATTCACAAAGCTGTCCATGAAATCATAATGACCTATATACACATTTTTGCAATAGAAACCTACTGGACTTTTGCAGCATGATAGTATCTGCATCAAGAAAATGTAACTACTAGATCCTAATAGGAATATCCTTACGATACATAGAACAAAAACAATAAATGAAGTAATAAAGTAAGCACTTTTAGCTTCCAGTCACTTCATATTGTGTTCGTATTCTGTTCCAAGTCCAGCTTCACATGCACAATAGTGAAATTTTGCTATCTTAACTCTTAAATGAATACCCTATTGGATGTCAAGCATAAAAAACATCTTGCTACCTAGAACACAATATTATCCTCCACGAGCTGGATTTTTTTTAGCATTCTCTAAGCCAAAAATACGTTTTCCTCACTGGCCAATGCCGCTATTCTCTAGTGTCAAGATAGGGAAAACAGCAGGTCATAAACATGGTACATCCAGAGAGGGAAAGCCAAACAAGTCAAAAACATTGCTCGAGCGCCATTATCTACCAAGCATGAAAGGGAACTCTTGAGCCCTCGTGTCATCATTCATCACATGAATTATTTGGAAGCATAAAGCTAAATAAACGCAAATGTAACCTCACCATTCAACAAACAGTCTTCAAGGAATCCCCAGACAACCAATCACATAAATCACAGAAAATACCCAACATGCGATCAAAACAATTAAGAACACACCTGGCTTGTAGAACACAGAAAGCCCAAAATCAGTGGCCTTGAGAGCAGCATCCTCATCATTGCTGCAGAACAAGAAATTCTCCGGCTTGAGGTCCCTATGCATGACACCAAGAGAGTGGCAAGCCTCCACCACTCCGACAATCGTTTTGATCAACTTGGCCGCCTCCCTCTCGCTAAAATGGCCCTTCTGAATGATCCTATCGAACAGCTCCCCGCCGGCGCAGAGCTCCATCACCAAGTGCACAAAGATGGAGTCTTCGTACGCACCCTTGATTCTCACCACGTTGGGGTGCTCCGAGAGATGGTGCATTATCTGAATCTCCCTCCACACATCCTCGTAGTCTTCCCTACAGATGAGCTTGCGCTTGGGGATGGTCTTGCAGGCGTACTGGTTGCCCGTCGACTTCTCGATGCAGAGGTAGGTGGTGCCGAACTGCCCCTGCCCCAGCTTCTTCCCGATGCTATACAGCTGCTTCAAGTTTGCCGTCTTGTGGGGGAGCACGGAGGTCGGCCTGGCCTGGGCACTAGCGCCACTGCCGCCGCCGCCGCCGCTGGAGACTGTGCTGACGGTGGTGCTATCGGGCTTGCTCATGTTGGGTCTATCTCAAATTCTCTAAGCATGGCAAAAAAAAAAAAGATGAGATTTCGTTGCAGAAACAAAAGAAGAGCAGAGATATTTGTTGTTGGGAGTTGGGAAATCTTACCGAAGACGGATGAAAGATTGGTTTTTGCGGATCGGATTGTTGTTCTTCGATCACACACAGAGAAACTGAGAATCGGCAAGAGGAGGAGATCGATAGGTCTGCTTCTTCTTCGCCATTGTTACCTACCTCTTCTCTGCTTTATATACTAGGAACGGAAGCTTCTCTGTGAGGGATATATGGAATGGCCTTGACTAGTTGTGAGAGTCAAGGATGAGAAAAATAAAATGCTTCGATTTTGATCAAACATGAAGAAGAGGAAGCCAGATGAGAAGGATTTGGATGACGTGCTTGAGTCTTTTTTTTCTTTTTACAGCTCATGGTCAGCCTCGTTCATTGCAATTGGTGGAGGAGAGAAGCTTCATGGGACACTTCCAAATCCTTTCTAAGATTCATGTAATCATCTCTATTTTTTTTTCTCCAAACATGTTTATCAATAGAATACTACACTTATATAATATAATATAATGTGTGTATATATACATAGTAAAGTTTTTTAAAACCAGGGGCATATAAATTTTCATAACCTAAGCTTTAATCTGAGTTATTTTTATAATCAAACTACTTATATTTTATAAAAAAAATCCTTTATTTTTCGCTGGCTGCCACTACTAGTCAGGCAACGGAGAATAGGCGTATGTGGCTGAGCGAGAGAGGACAATATGGAGTGGGGAAGGGTGGCGGCCACGACTAGGTTGGGCAG
>JAVDBV010069656.1:0-16598 GCA_032619315.1 Piper longum
GATTCGAGTTGAACCCTAAGGAACCACGTAAAAATTGCTTGTGTGTCATTTTGGTGCTTGTGACATTATCATTATTTTATATTATCGCACTATCTCTTTGCGCGGCAAGGGCGCCTCGGTCCCACCGAACCTTTCAAACCCGGATCGAATCACGAAAGGACCGCGGTCACCCTGGGGGCGGACGATCCCGCGCCCGAACAATAAGTTATAACTCACTTCTGTCGAAGGTGTTAATAAAAGCGAAGAATGGCGACAGTATGGCGAGAAATCAACATATAGGTTGGTTCTCTTGTACAAGCGAAAATGACGGCAACACAAGATTAACGAAGCAGTGAAATCTCGGATTGTATCTGACTTCTTATAATTATTTACAATCAAAATTTGAATCGGTCGTCAGATGACTTGAGAAGATAGACTCTAGCTTTAATGATACATTTTTATTTTTTGTTTAATTAAATAATCAGATAGATGATAATTGCATATATTTTAGCAATAAAATTTAATTTTATAGGTGAATTATTATTTTTATCTCATCGTAAATGATAATCACATAATAATTTAGAGATATATTCTAATTTTAAAGATATACACTTATTCTAATTTATTTTTTTTATTTTATTTTTATTGTATTTTTAATTGGCTAATTTTCTTACTTTTATTCTCATGCTATATTAAGTTTCCCTTTTATTAATATAATAGGCAAGATGTCTCACTACATGCGACTTGTACTAAAAATAAATTTTAATTTTATAAGTAAATTTTCATTGAATAATGAGATAGATAATAATAATTTTGTATCTTGATATTTTTCATTGAATAATGAAATAGATAATAATTATTTAATATTTTAGATATTTATTCTAATTAACTTTAAACATAGATTCTAATTAAATGCGAAAATAAACTTTAATAATTTGATTTTTAGTTGTATTTTTTTTTTCAAGGGAAGTAGACTAAATCTTATTAGTATGAAATTAAAAATTTAGGTTAGAAGGGTTCGAATATATAACCCCTCTACAATGAGAGGTATTTTTATTATTTTTATTTTTATATGAAGTTTAAAATTGAGGTAGCCATATTTGAACTGTGACCTTTCGCACTAGAAGGTTTTATTATTATTATTTTATTTTTATTAAATTTTGATTGGTTAAATCTCCTACCTTTAATTACAGGCCATTATTGAGTATTCCTTTTGATAGTAAAAGTTGACTATGTAAGATGTCACGCCATCGTGACCTAAGCCGGATAACTTTTAGTTTATATATAAACACTCATTAAATAATGAGATAGATCTTAATAATTTAATATTTAGGATATAGACTATAATTGACTTTAAAGATATATCTTATTTAAATGAAAAGATGAATTATAATTATTTGATTTTTTATTATATTTTTTAAAGACAATTAGAAAGACTCTTATTAACAAGAAGTTAGAAGTTGATATCAATCACATTCGAATGTGTAATGACCCACCCTAACTGACCGGGGTTACTCAAAAATATAAATAATGCAAAAATAACATTCAAGAACATGAATTGTAACATGACAAATAATTCTAAAAATTTATCAATCATAAAAATAAATCATGTTCTCATAGCATTTAGCAATACATAAAACAAATTAACTACGCGAGTACCAAGTCCTATAGCCTCCGACCATTTCCCGTACTTGCATTTATAACATAAGAAAATAAAAAAAGTCCAATTTATTATCAATTCGTCAAACCTAAGTTGTGAAAAGAACCACCAACTACGGTTATAAAACATTGTTAGTGATAAAACTACTAAACTGCATAATTAAATGAAACAAGTCAAAATAATCCCTATCGTTATTTAAAGAGACTTTTAGTAGTTATGAACTTATCTCGATCTCTAATTATGCCAGGAGGGGTGGTCACCCCATCCAACTACAATCTCATGCATGCACACACAGGTTATGTGGCCCACGACCTGTAGTTACCGATAATTGATATTGACTTATGCTCTCAGTATCACTAGTGCATAATGTGTTGTCTTGCATTACAACACTTTGTCACTCTTTCGGTATGGGGGCAGGTATTTTATCTTTCAAGTAAATCTTAAAAGTGTAGCCTTATGTCAGACTGCGTCAATTCCTTAACCCCAGTTGTACTTGATGCATGATGGTCGAATCGGGGTTTATGCCTACCAGGGCTGCCAAAAGGGAAAAATATAACAATTCAAATAATTATACGGACCTAGATATTGCAAGTAAACTCGCAGCCGCGACCGACGATCCTAATCTAAACGAGAAAATAAAATCATACATAAGTTTAATTTTATTCAAGTTGAAATACATGCAACTAAATAACTTAAATATATCATTATTAAAACTGGACAACATAAAAGATATAGAATTCAACAATATAAAGTGTTAAATTTTCAACATTTACAACAAGTCTAGTGAGATAATTAATTATTCATGTGACGTAATTATTTAAGTCATACTTTATATTTTAAATTAATTATTTAAATCACAATTCACCCTTAACTAATGATAAATAATTATTAACTTATAATCAAGTATTTAATTACTATTATTAGTATATTTTCATTTAAGATGATAATTACTTAACCAACGATCTTGACGATTTAGTTTACGATTTTAAATCTTTAATCACTATCGTTATTAATAGCAATTTAGTGAATACTAGATATTAGATTCATTAAATGAAAGCTTGGGTATACCTATAATAATTGATTAACTTTTTACTAATTTCTGAATATTTAATTGGCAATTAATTAAGTCGTTCCATTAAATTAAAATTATTTGTATTATCTTAATTCAATGATACTACTACTTTAAATTATTCAACTCAATAAAGACTCAAACTTTATTTATTTTCACTGTGCTGTTAAGGTTTAACGCTTGTGACTAGTACACTATTATAGTTTAATAGCCAATTTTCATACATTACTAATTTGTTATTAAAATAATCAACTTTATCTACCTTGTGCTTAATTTTTAAGCTTAAAATGTAGATTAATAATATTTCTATTATAGCTTACTTGGTAATCACTTATTAGCACCCGATTTAATTAATAACTTATAATACACAAATTAATTGCCAACAATTTATCATTACAATAATTTTATTACTCGTGACAATTTCATACAATAATTAATTAGCTTAGCAACCGTAACCAATATTTATTAGAAAAATAATATTAAGACGAGTTCTATTATAATGCTTGTCATTTATTTGTTGAGTTACTTGGCAGATATAAGCCTTGCCATTTCTAATTCCACGTCAGGTCTCTGGATATTTTTAACCAGGCTGGAACTCTACCTCGACAATCCTCGAGAACACTTCCCCCATGAACACAAGCATCAAAGATGCCAACTTTCTTGCACCTTGCTACAACGTTGATTCATCTGAGATATGCAACCCCAGGCTGGCATCCATACAGGCACGATCAGCCATAAACTGGTCGACAATGAGAGTAGGATCATCCTCCGACATTGGAACGACCGTCGCCATTGATTCCCGGCGCCATTGATTCCCGGCGAGGAGGTAACCAACGGTGGTCTATGTCAGCGGCAAAACTAGATTTTCTAGGCTTGCAATTTTGCTATAATGGATCCCCGGTTGAAGCTTATCAATGAAGAGCAACTGGTGGCTTCCACCCTTCGAAACTTCCATCACGAACGCATGCTATGTATTGGAGAAGAGATGATGCACCAGGTTGCAGAGGAAAGCCACTGCCTTCCCATATCCTTGAATTCAAACCCACCTACCAGAGCAGATCTATCAACCCATCGGAACAAGAGACAAGGCGAGCCAACCCTTCGACCAAGCACTCAAAATAGCCATCAAGGGAAAATGAATGAGGGGATCCCTAGCGAAGCTTGCCCGTGATTTCCCGTCTTGTTGAATTTGAGAACTCGTCGGCTATGGATGAATCTTAGTCGTGTAAAAATTAGTTTGATTACTTATTGATTATAACTTTAACTCACATGATTATCAAAACTTATTATCAATAAAGATTAATGTAACAATTTAATAACAATTCATAACATTATAATCAACTGTTATTAAAGTAGATCATGATATCCACCACCAATAACAAAATATACGAACATTGACGACTAGACATTATCTCTACATGCATGCACATGGAAGAAAGAAGGAAGCTAGCTCCGGTAAGGAAGAGGAGAAGAAGATGAGAAACACACGGCTAGGGTAGAGAAGACGCCCATCATGAAAATTTTAACCGGATATAGACACTACCTAACTTCCCTAAAATCTCCCATCGTAATTAATATTCTCTAACATTGTATCCTTCCTAGACTGAGTCAAAAAATTTTAAACAACATAATAAAAAAAAAATTTTACGGTCTTTAAAGAATAGGAAACCTTCTACCGTGAAATATATTTTTATTACTAATTTTTTAAAAAATTAAGATTACCAAGATTCGAACACGTAACCTTTTACATAAGGTATTTTTATTAGTTTTTTAGATTTTTTTTATATTTTACTAGATGATTCTCCTAATTTTAATCTCAGACTAATATTGAGTTTCCTTTTTATTAATAAGAGTAGACTAGGGAAGATGTTGCACTATATATGACCTATATCTAATAAATTTTAATTTTATATATAAACTCTTACTTAATAATGAAATAAACTATAATAATTTAACATCTTAGAAGAATGAAAAGATGAATTATAATTATTTGATATTTTTTTCAAAACAATTAAATAAATTCTTATTAGTAGAAAGTTAGAAGTTGAGTTTAGTCGGGTTCGAACACGTTGCGCATGGCCCATTAATTCAATTATTTTTAAAAATATTTTGGATGGGATAAATCGCAATCAAATTTCCTTTTTTAAAAAAATAGCTGCCGTCGGTGGTTAATCCATGGGTGAATAATTTTTTTAAAAAAATTGAATATTACGCCTCAAGCAATGGTTATCCTCGTTTTTTTCTAAAAAAAAGTGCTGGCTTTCTTTTTTTAAGAAGAAAAAAAGTGTGCAATTGACACAACTAGCGGTTTAAATTTTCTCACCTTTAGTAATGGTAAATAAGTGGCTAAATATTGTTTAGTAAAATTGAATATTACCACCGCTTGCGGTGGCTGGTGCGGTGTTTTCTTTTAAAAAAAAAAGGGCAATTGCTACGGTTAACTGTGATTAGTCTTGTAATTAAATTTTGCTACCACTAAGTGGTGGCAAATAGCTGCTAATTTTATTTAAAAAAATGAACATTACCACTACAAGCAGTGGCTATCTTTTTTAAAAAGTAAAATAAAATTTTGGTAACCGTCATTGCTAACGGTGACTAAGTTTGTGGTTAAATTTAGCTAGCTTTGTGGTTAAAGTGGTCGTTAATTTGCTACAGTTAAGCTCTTGGCTAATGTAGCACTGAAAGCCGGGTTTCTACTGAACATTGTTTACTTACTCTTCTAGCATCTGAAGGGACTCCGGGATGTTACAAGATGCATGGTTCGTATTGCAGGTTTCAAATCTAAATTTGAGGTTTCTTATTCAAATTAGTATAGAGGTCGAGGTATAGAAATAGTAGTGAGAATTATACATCGCTCATCCATTGTGGGAGAATTTTTTTTTGGTAGTGGTTATCATAACTGGATGACATTTAATAGGATAACTAACTGGTGCATGCATAGCCCACCTATAAAACAAGCAGACATACGGGATAACTATAAAGAGATTATTTTCATTGGCCTTATTTTATCGGTATAAATAATTGGATGATTTATTGGGAAAAAAACGTATATAGGTGGATGGAGCAGAACTTGCGTCCGCCCACTTTCGACGAAATAACGAGTCAAGTGGATGATTTATGTTGATTTTTATTTGGATAAAAAAGTTATTTATGTATTATTAAACTTTCCTAGCTAGTAGCCGGGTGAGGACTGACGATGGTTTAATTGTACTAATTTTCATGCTGATGGTGGGATAATTAAAGGAAGGTGGGCTTTTTTTTTTTTAGCGTCTTGCTTGCCGGCCGGATTCATTGAACTCAATGATATCTAAAATCATTAATCAATTTGCTTTGATAACCTTGAAGGAAGGGTGAAGAAGGCCGAGCTCGTCCTCCATCTCCACCGGCTTATCTGTCTCATTCCTCTTCCTCTTCAACCTCCAACTCCCCAACGACTTGTGCACGTACCCATACATCTGAACTATCTGATTATCCCCGAAGTTGAACGCCCTCTCCATCTGCTTCAAGCACCGCTCCGCAGAGTAGTCCACCCCAAACTTCCCACACGGCTTGCACCCGACAAAGTGCGTCACCAGCGGCCATCGATGGTCACCCAATCCCGGGTGGTACTTCTCTATCATCTCCTCGTATCTGTCAACCACCATCCCCCAGTACCCATGCAGGCAGTATTGGTTCTCCAAGTACACCTTGCCCGCCCACTTCTCCTTCTGGGTGGCAAGGAGGTACACAATGGCGGATTGGTCGTCGGCTTCGAACTCCGGCCGGCCATGCAGGTTTTCGGTGAGCAGCTTGCCAGCGTCTTCGCGGACCTTGCCTTTGGGTCCCATGGGCGCCCAGGCGTCCAGGAGGTCGAGCGTCCATTGGCAGTTCCGGATGAGGAAGATGCCCGTATTGAGACCGAGCCAATTGCGTTGCTCGTACACCTTCTCGTCCCATCCATCCATGACGAGGTTGTGGTTGGCGTAGCGCTCCCATGGGACCTCGAAGGCCATGTCGGTAAACATGGCATCGGAGTCCATCCACCAGATGAATTCCACCTCTGGGTGGGCGAGGAGGAGGGTGCGAATCAGTGGCAGCTTTGTCCAGAAGTTGGTCATCTCGTCGTCGAGGATGGCGAGGTTGTAGAAGATAGCGTGGCCGTGAAGGCTGCAATAGTCGATCTTGTTCTTGATGGATTTGAGCAGGTAGTGATCGCCCACCGAGTTCTCGCATGGCTTGGGGGACGACCCTGTCACAAGCAGCACCCTGGGCTTGCCGGGGGCAATGAAGTTTGGGAATTCCTGGTGGGATTGCAACCATCGTGATCGTTGCTTATCCCAATCCGAGATCTTTGGTCCCAAGCTATACGCCTGGTTGGGATCATCCCTCTTCCAAGCAAACTTCATCTTCTGATCATCCTCGTCTCGTGGGTCATCCTCCACAATGTCCTTCATTGTAATAAGCGGACGTCCGCCGTCTATGCCAACGTCCTCGGACGTGGAGTGCTCGAGGAGGAGGCGGCCGTGTTTGTTGTAGTGGTCTTCGGCGCCGGGGTTGGCCGTGAAACTATAGACGACAAGGAGAGTGAGGAAGAGGAAGAAGAAGGTGAGGTTAGGGTGTGGAGCCGGCGCTTCAGCCCCATGCAACGTCGTTCCATTGCTCATTCCTCTCAACCATATATTCGGAGACCAACAGTAAAGAATGGCACCACGTGTGTTTAACTCAAATGTGTAGTTCGTGACTTGGTTGGCAAAGTTCCATTATACTTGATTTAGTGCGATACTCCCGGATGAAACAAAACATTGAATTCATGTAATCGATAAAGATTTCTCACTCTTTAACGGAAGGCTATGTTACCATAAAAGAGGGATTAAGCAAACAGAATTGACCGGGTTAGAAACACTTGTTTTTTTTTGATTTTTTAGACTTAACTTCATGGAACATATGCTACTAATGAAATATGAAAGAATTGAAATTTTATATCAAAATACTATGGATAGGTGGTGTGAATTGCCTAAAAAAATTTATTTTAAGACGGGTATGGGTTTACTCCTGCACAATAGTGCTCAATTCAAAGTTCAATATTTTATCTAAAGAATAAAAAGTTTACCATATTTATTTTAAATTTCTTTATATAAATTTAACCAAGTTATAAAATATTATTATATGATATCAAAAATTTATACAAGATTAAATTATATTTTATAAATAATTATGTCAAATTTTAAAATTCTAATTATAAATTAAATTTTAGTATGAATTATACGAAAAAATAATATTATTAATACCAATCAAATTTAATCAAACTAGCTTGAACTCAACTCAAATGTAAATCAACTTAAAAACCAAATGAGTTGAGTTTGGGTTGAGCAAAACTCATCTCGACTCTCCAGATAAGCACCTCTAATCACGCGTGAATGAAAATGGGTTTGGGTCTAAATTGAATTAAGGTTGACAAAGAAAAGGCGATAGTATATTTTTATAGAAGGCGTTGATCAGTTGGAAATATGAATTTTTTTATTTTTTCTTGGCGATGGACAAGAGTTGCGATGTTGAAAGACACATGCATGTTATTTTCGTCGACGATCTCGTTAATTAGACATGGGTAGAACAATTACTTGATGCTAGGTTACTTACATATTTCAAGTACACGGTGATACTTTATTACATGATTTGTTTTCCTAAGCTTACTTTATTATTGAATAATTGGAATAGAACCATCTTTCAAAATTATGGAGTCATTGACGATCTCCTCTCAGTTTTTGACCAGTTACATTTCGATACTCAACAAAAAAATAAACAATATCATAAGGATCTCAACACCCAACTAAAAAAAATATAGTTTGTTATAAAAATAACTTTTTATTCATTTAGAATTCTACAAATCAAAACTGCCAAGAAAAATTAGCACAATAATATCTCATAAGGATCTCAACACCCATCTAGTAAGGTATAGTTTGTTACAAAAACTTTTTTGATTTAATCTCAATTCTATAAAAAAAGGTTCTGTATATGATATTATAAATAATATGATATGGAATGTCTAGCGCACCGAGCGGCCTGCACTAGTAATATAACATGACATGTATATTTTATTATTTAAGTTGAGACATGGAAGACATAAATGGAAATACATTAAGTTCGACAAAAAACGAGGAGTATAGACATTAAAGAGCTTTGGTTGCAATAATCACTAATTGCTATACTTTATAAGCTCAAATTTTCCAAACTGTATTTATCTCCTTGAAGTTCACGGCTTTATCTATTTTTCTTTAAATTTCTGATCATCAATGCGAATTAGAATACCAACATTAAACAATTTAATTTGGTTTTGGAGTTTGTACAAACTACAAGGTATTATACTATATTTGCTGAGTTGTCACGATGCATACTTCAATTATTTTGTTCACGGAAGTAAACTTCGAACTCCTTATTTTAAAAGTTCTGACGAAGGCATGGACCACAAATTATTTTGACTTTTAATAGAGCAATTTGAGGACTGGAGAAGATATTATAATTAATTTTTTGATGGTGACAGGTATTGACAAAAACTTTAAATCTGAATTGAAAATATTGAGTAAACCAAAAGGTTTTTAGCTGATTTGTGAGTAAAAAACCATTGCTGGTTGTTAATTAATGTTATATTAAGTAAACCAATGTTTCTCGGAGCATTCAAAGTTTAAATTGCAGATCATGTTGCCATCAACTAGCTAGGCTAGGTAACATTTTAATAATTTTCACTGATTTTCTCCCACTCCATATATGCCAACCTAATCAAGATAAAGACGATGATGAAATATCTCTCCAAATCATTTTCTTTGTTGTCGATGCTTATATATTATCAGTCTTACGATAGGATTAAAAAAAATTGGCGTCAAAAAAAATATTCGATCATAAAAAATTTTATTATTTGTAATTGCATAGATCTTAATTTAGGGTTTATGCCTTTAACATATTTAGGTATAAATGAAAAATAATAAGAAGAATATTTATATCTTCACTTATTGTCTCTCAAGTTTTCATTTGCATTTAGTATAGTTTGATCTCTAATTACAATATCTATATTATTCTTAACTGATTTTTAAACCTTGATGACAACAATCTTTGGAGTATTTCTTTTTTCAAAATATAATGAAGGCAAATAAAAACTTGTGAGGCAGTAAGTGAAGATATAAATATTTTTCTTACTTTTTTCTATTTATTAGTTTGATCCTCATAGCATTTCTATTTTCCTATTAATGATCATCATTTTCATATAAAGAAGAAATTTTGTAAAAACTAGATATTAGAAAAAAAACTTCTATTTTGTTTTTGGCGGTCAACATGATAGTGCAAAAGCTCTTAGTGGCGAGAAATGGGAGATTGAAATGTAAACATAAATTAATAAGATCGTTGGTGGTTTAATTAGTGCTCAAGTAATTGTTCTCTTTTAGTGCAAGAAATAAAATAAAATCGTTAGTGGGTGAGTTGATTAATCATTTTCAGTTTAAGCCCTACACATTATAATTTATGTATATTATTAAGCTTCTTACCGTTTCACAGCAGAAGTGGATTCGCTAAACTTGTGACGACTCCTCTCGTTGTACGTACCCAAAAGTGGCAAGAACATAGGCCCATTTAATACAATGTTTGTTAGGGTCCATGTACAGTTGGTCCAATACATGACATTGTTACGAGCTAAGCCCAATAATTTCACATCTTCGATAAGATCTTGTATTGGTAGGGGTGATAATAGCTAGATTAAACTCGAATTCAATCGATGTGACTCAATTATATTTGGCTCAAGTCAAACTTCGGTTTGAAATCAAACTAAGCAAGCACCCTTATGTACTCGACTTGACAGTTAGAAGCTCGATATTATACATTAAAAAATATAAATATATATTTTAATATAGTTACTTACATAAAATATAAAAAATAATAATTAAAAAATCATGTCTTAATGATGATTTTATATAATAATATAATAATTTTATGCACAAACAAATTATTTATATATATTTCATATGAAATTGAACTATTTGATCCTTTAAAATTAATTTTATTTTAAATTATATAAAAATATAAATAACCTGTAAAAACCCAGTCTAAAATACCACGTAATAGGCCTAGTCATTTCTTTAAAGGTGATTAACTAAATTAAATATCTATAATCTATTATCAATTATAAATACGATTTTAATTCAATAAATATTAGATGCGAGAATAAATTAAGAGATTTTACAATCTATTTATTTTAAAAAATTTCATCACTAAAATTCCTATATTTGATTTGTTGTTAGCCCTAGTTTACGACTTTCTTTAATCCGTAACAGACAACCTAATCAATTGCGTTAGTCCAACCCACTATCTAATACGTGACCAATAGCCTAATTCCCTAATCTTTGACTAGTTACTAGCCCCAGTTTACGACTTTCTTTGGTCCGTAACATGCAGCCTAACCAATTGCGCTAGTCCAACCCACTATCTAATACATGACCAACAACCTAATTAACATCCCTAATCCAGCTCACTCTTTAATACGAAACCAAGTTGTTATAATACTATTTTTAAAGACCGAACCCAAAATAAAACGTAACGAGCCTAAGTTATTTCTTTAAACTTTGTTAACTACTTTTAAAAAGATAATTTATGCCCATTACATTACACTTTGATAGCCAAAATATAATTTAATGGGCTGCCTAAAATACAACATAATTGGCTTAACTCATTTCTATAAAAGTGATTAACTAAATTAAATATTTATACTTCATTCTTACTTACAAATAGGATCTTAACTTAATAAGTATCAGATGTGAGACTAAGTTCAGAGATCTCATATAAACAAACTTCAAACTTCCTTATATTCGACTCAAACTTGAAGACAAATAAGCCAAGTTTAAGCATAGCAGAATTCGACTTGACTTGCTCGATTAGCACCCTTGGGCATAGGCCTAGCTAAATAGCCCTTTTTTTTTAATGCAACCTTGCTATAAGCTCAGTAACCATACATCAATAAGAAAAGTTTTTTTTTATTTCAACGCTCAATAATATCTTTATTGGGTATAAAAAATATTCTTCTTAAATTAAAAAAACCCTTAGCAGGTCAGTACTGATTCATTGTTGACAAATAGAAATCAATAAGTTGTGAATGAACGTTGGATAGGAACTGGTAGAACCACTTGATATAAGGTTACTTGATAGATGGGGAGACAATAGGAGCCTTGTCAATGCAATTATTGTTATCTAAAATGGTTTCCGGTTTACAGACGATCGCTATAAGTAGGGTACAAATCAAATAAGTCGAGTCGATTTTATCTATAAACAAATTCGATTTGTTTGTATTTAAGTTAGGTGTCGATGGAACACAATTAAGTTTAAGTCAAATATAAGAAAGTTTGAACTTTATTTATCTCCATTTTTCATTTTAACAATTTATAAGAAAATAAGTTTTAAAGGGTTAAAGAGTTTAACTTCTTGTGAATTATACACCATGTAATTTGTTCGTGCATAAAATTAGTATATTATCATGTAAAATCATCATTAGGATATTGATTTTAATTATTATATTTTAGATTTCATAAAATATATTATTTAACGTATTATATCGAATTTATAGCTGAATCAAACCAAATAGAAGTGTGCTCGTATTTCCTTGATTCAAGTTTAATTCAAATTTGAATGGAATTAAATCAATTCAAACATATGGCGAATCCGAATTCAATCGAGCTTTTTGCTAGCACGCCTAAGCTATAAGGTTGCAACTCGCAACCTTAACAACGTGGGCGGCCTGCTCATTCTTCCCCACCTTGACTTTGGTAGATGCTTATATAATAGCATCTTCATTTGTCATGCTCTTCAAATGTACGAAGATTAATGCCAGATCATATATATTAGATGAGATTTTGACTCCAAAAATTTAATTGACTCAAGTTTGTGGTTTGTCAAATCAAATTCTATAGACGATTGCATATTGAATAATCTAATATTTGACTCCATGAATCATGTTATAAAAGTTATCAAAACATGTTATTTTTTAAATTAACTAAATTAATATTATTAAATAACATAAATTATATATTTAATAATGTAAAGTGTTAAAAGAATAATATATACCAATGACATATAATTTCTTTATTTATATAATTATAAATTTAATATAAATGATTCTAATTCAACACCACTTTGTAACATGCGAGTTAAGTTCAAATCTCGTGTTTTTAAATTATGCATGCAACTTACAACAATCTTAGCCACACAACTCTAACACCCAACTAAAACCAGAAAACATTTATGTAGAATCAAATCATGGAAAAAGAAGAATGCCGTCACCAGGACACATGCACTAGCGCCTCCAACTCCACCTACATACACCTCTTGTTCACTTATGACCAACCTGCGGCAGATTTGAACGGTTAATTCTTATTAGAGGTGTAAATAAGTCAAGCTAGCTCGTAAGCTTTTTATATTTGGCTCGATTCAGCTTGAACTCGTATTTGTTAATTTTATGTTCAAAAAAATATCTGGCTCAAAATAGATAGTTCATTAGCAACAAATAAAACTAGAGTTAAAAAATATTCAGCTCAAATTGGTTCGAAATTCGAGTTTGATGTATTCAAACTTGAAAAAATATTTAGCTTAACTCGGCTTGTTAATACTATTGAGGTCACATTGAATTTATATAATATTGGAAAGTAAATTTTGATCCTTAATAAGTCGAGCATGAGTAAAGCATAAATATTCGTTCGGCTCGAGCTCGGTTCAAAAACGTAGTGAGCCAAATATAAGCTAAACCTAAATACTAAGAATTTGGGACAAGCTCAGCTTGACTTATAATATATCAAAGCTCGTTAAGCACTTAAACAAGCTCAAACATGCTTATAAAAAATCAAGCCAAATTAAAAAACATCTATTCTCGGCTTAGTTTGGCTTGTTTATACCCCTAATTTTCATACTATTTTAGTCGTTTCTTTTTTAAAGTGCCCTTCTTATTCTAGTTAGTGTTAAGTTTGTATATTCACATAGTCTTACAAATTAGTAGGTTTTATTTATGATTTAATTTATTATTATTGTTATTATTATTCTTCTCTTTTTATAATTTTTTGCATCGTATGCTCTTCTTATATTTTTTTTATATTTCGTACTATTAATTTTGTGATCGATTCATTTTATTTCGAGGATGTGTATAGGTTGTTGTTTTTCATGTTGTTTTAGTCTTTCTTTTTTTACAATTTTGAAGTGTCTTTCGGTATTCTGGTAAGTGCTAAGTTTGTATATTCACATAGTATTGCAAGTTATTAGGTTTTATTTATGATTTGATTTATTTTTTTTATTGGTAATCTTATTTTTTATAATTTTCTACAACATATGTTCCTCTTAGTTTTATACTTATAATTCTTACTATTAAATTTATAACCGATTTATTGTATTACGGAGATGCGAATAGGTTGTGCATAAAAACTTGTTTTTAGCTGATTCTGCTAGTTCCCGATGCAGCCAATGGGATAGTATGCCAGATGGACGGCTCCAACCGCCTACCTCTTTCTTAGAGAAGGGGGTCCCATCCTAAAGAATATTTATATCAGAAGCACTTGAATGAGTTTTCAAAAGGCTCCCCAACGGGGGGGAATTAATAAAAGGGGAAGTATAGCTAGTTATGTACCGTTTATTTCATCTGTACAAAGCTCGAATTAGGGTTTTGGCCGATTATTCGTGTTATTATTGACGGTTAACTACTTTACAAATTTACTAATATTATTCATTGACCGTTTGACCATTTTTTGTATTATTTTTGCCATGTATTTGGAGGACTAATTTTAATTATTTCTTATGTTATGAGCTGCTAGATAGTATCAATTGCACATATTGGCATGCATTGCATCTCTTGTAAACTCTAAGAGAGTTTCGGCCTCGATAGGTTGGTAAATGTGGCTTTCTGAAACAACTATTTAGGCCTTGAGACTTGCTTCTGTCGTTTAATTGCCCACTTTGTCTGTTTTAATTTATGGAGGGCAGTTATGTGCTTAATTTATTAGATCCCAAATGATTTGACTATTTGAATGAATCGTTTTTTTTTTTGAATTAATAACCTTTAAAAATAAGATTTCTCGTATTGATTATAAACCCCAGATAGCTTCTACATGGCTTTATGGATTCCTAGGTCATGGATTTTTTTTGTCCATGCATTATACTTACATATATTTTACATCTAGCCCAATATTAGATATCGAATTTTATATGAGATTGTGAGGACTCGAATTGTTGTTTATGTCCCTTGACACGTATGTTTCTATAGCTGGAGGGTGTAGAATAGAAAATATTGCATTGGCCTTGTGTTTTCCATTACGTAGCAATATGATTAGTGGGTAATTACACCTAAAATGGTTTCCTCTTGAGTATTGAGGCTGGTCTACGGGGGACTGTTTTAGTATGCCCAAGGCAAACTTCACTGTATTGCTCTGTTTTTTTTTTGTTTGAATCCTTAATATTGTAGGGGTTCATCTTGTTTTACACTTTCCACTTTTAAACAACGGGAAATATTTCAAGAAGCCCCTCTCTCACTAGCACTTCAAATGCTTCTATTAATGCTCTGTGAGTTAATAATTAACCTTATAAATTGATATTAGTTAGTATATTGTATATGCCAATAACTTTAGTTGCTTGCTACTCCTTTTATAGGCTATTATTTTGGCTCTATCATTGTTTTTTGATGTCTTATTGTGTTTTATTATTTTTGTGTCCTTTTCTTGCACGTATTTTCCCACTCGATGGTTTTCTAGATATAATCTGATATCTTGATAAGAATGGTGTATAAATTTTAACTTGAATTAAATATTTTAAAAAATAATTTAAGCCAATGAATTTGTATTTGGATTATATAATTACGCCTGGTCTTATTAATTATTTATGTCGGCAAGCCTTATTGTTTTGTCGGTAGTTTTTTGCGCATGACAATGGGAGACATGTGGCGTTGTACTTTACGTTCTGTTTGAAAAGTCAAAGCGATTACCTAAATCATTTACTTTCTTTGATGGTTTTCATTTTTTGTTTTGGTCAAGTCCGGCTATCGAACCTAATAATTAGTTAAATATTATTGAGTAACTCTTCGAAATCAGTTCTCTCCAGCCCAGCCCTGAGATATTTTGTAGTTGCAGATTGCATATCTTCATCTTGCTATCTTTGCTATTAATTATTATTCGATGAACCAAGGTCGGCACAGGCAAATCATGGTACATAACCCCAGTTCGGGAGTAAGTGGTGTTTTTTGAAGTCGTTCTTATATTTATTTGATCAATAAGGGTTATGTTTAATAGAATAACGTGATCAGGTGCATCGCAGAAACAATAAATTAGAGGATATACGTAGGTAGAGTAGTTACAAAGAGATGATTTTTATTGGTAAATAATTAATTGGACAATTCAAGTATAGTAGCATGAAGATCAAGACGCGTACAAGCGGATGACTTATGTCGGAATGATTTACATACAATATTTGAAACCGTCAAATGTATATTTTATATCGCAATTCGTAAGAACTGAAACGGGATTAGGAAGCGTCAGATTGCTTTTTTCGAACCATAGTGGAATGCACGTTGGGCAAAATTTTTGCCCAAGTTGGCTGGAATCATCACACTTGCAGAAAAGCATCTGCCATACTAATCACACATCAATTCACATTGACCACCTTGAAGGGAGGGTGGAGAAGGCCGAGCTCGTCCTCCATCTCCACCGGCTTATCCGTCTCATTCCTCGTCCTCTTCAACCCCCGACTCCCCAAAGACTTGTGCACGTACCCATACATCTGCATTACCTGGTTATCGCCGAAATGGAACGCCCTCTTCATCTGCTTCAAGCACCGCTCCGCCGAGTAGTCCACCCCAAACTTCCCACACGGCTTGCACCCGACAAAGTGCGTCACCAGCGGCCATCGATG
>JAVDBV010069657.1:0-12305 GCA_032619315.1 Piper longum
GGGGTCGTATCAATCCATAGAGTTTGAGAGGGAGGAGGAAGGGAAATAAAGGGGAAGGAAAATCTGCACATTTCTATATTTTGGTTGGGCAAGTTAGTGTTTTTATTTTTGAAATCTCAAATTTATTTTAGAAATTTTACACTAAGCATGGACAAGACTAATTAGGTGTAAAATGGGGTTTTAGAGCTTCTAAAAAGTTGTCGGGTCATCAACGCATCTCAACAAGTCATGGACCAAAGTCAAAATAAAAATGGAAAATAAAAAAACCCCAACATCTGCCAAATGATATGCTCTAAAAGCTACCAATGCAACCAAAAATCCTAACTAACATGTCCTAATATGATCAACGGCCTAAATAAAATTCTACAATCCATTGGATAAAATAAAATAAATAGAACATACTCTTGTGTATACTGATAACTCAGTCTGCTACTGTGTAGCCGATGTTATCATCATATACTCGAGTATACAAGAACCCTCTTAGCACGTACACATGGTTAGCCTCGGCCCCGCGCACGTGTTTTGAGAGTTGAATCGACTCGGACAAACAAACAAATCAACAGGCTTGTGATTATAAAACCCTGACTTGAGTTGTGGGTTTTACACTACCACCACCTCTCCCTGACAACCGCAGCCGTCGCCGCTATTGGTGGCTTCTCTTTGAGCCATAGTGTCCCTATTTGATTCAATCACTTTGATTACGTCATTGCATTTTTTCATGATTTTTTTTTATATTAGCGATGAATTTATAATAAAATTAGTTGGTGAATGTGATTGTTTTTTATGATGTGAATTTAATTATAGTCATGGTATAGATATAATCATCTTTAGTTACAAATAAAAAAGAAGTGCTTAAATGAGTGATATAGAACCCTAACGTAACACTTGTTGATGTGATTTATGTTAAAGTGAGTAATTATCCTTTAATTAACTTTAACCTATGAATTAATTCATCTTCATAGTAGTAGTTGTGTTTAGAATAATATATGTTGATTACTTGATCAGTAATAACTCATATAATTTATACCTCGATTGTTAGTAAATAATTTTATTTACTTTGATTTGAGATGCATTTGCGTTATCATATATATTGTTGGTTGTGGAATCATGCATCTAATATGAAGATTGATTGTAAACTATTTGATGATGAAAATTATCGTGATTCACAATAGGTTATAAGTTCAAGATAGTAGATAGTATTATCCATTTTCACCCTACCTAATTTAGTTATTGATTGGGAAAGGTGTGTTTGTTTCCATTATGTGTTAATTGCTTTATTCATTAACCATCTCATTAGATGATTAGTTCATTCCCCATCATTTGCTCTCTTATGTTGTTGTCTTGATGCCATCTTTGTTCATCATAGTGATCATGTTTTATGTTGGTGGCTACATTTATTTTATGATTTCGCATGTCTTGTCGTGTTCCTTTTCATTGTATGCTTGTGATCATATTCATTCATCATATCATCATGCATGCATCATATTGTTTTTTTTTTGGATTTTGTTATGAACCGAGAGATGGAGAAACCAACTTATACATACCATAAGAGGGCGTATGTGTAAGTCACAGTAGGCTCTGGATTGGTGAGAGGGTCATTCTATTACTGAGGGATCCCCATAGCTCTATATCTTGAGCTTCCTCATAACCAGAGAGGCGTATAGTGGATGGGTACTATCATGTATAGTCCAAATCTAGACCTGCGGTGTCAAAGAGTATTGATGGCGACTTTCTAACAGTACTCGGCCTTTATGTTGTGGCTCAGAAAAAATATGGATGTTTGGAGAGGGTAGTTAGGATACTAGTTTTTCCGAGAGTGGGACTTTAAGATAATACCAAGAGTGGCACAATACCAGTTAGTTCGGGATGCCATCTAGTTTGTAGCTCGATGGCTCCTCAATAGTTTCCCTAAGAGTGTTAAGTTGAAGTTATATGATTGTTTGCTTTATATGAGAGTTAGCCCTCATTTTCCAGTTTGATATTTTGTTATTTTTGGACTAGCGTCACCTATTGTTAACTTTTTTTATTATCTATGTAGGTGAGGAACATGAGTGGGATATGTTAAACTTGGGAGAGGAGCAGTGATTGCTATTTGCACAAACAATTCTTGCACAATAAGTATTACCTATGTGATTTTGTGATGACATTATTTTGCGATGTGTATTGTGTTATGTCTAAAATGTTTGAGGTATTCTGAGATGGGCTTAGCAATTATGCTATAAGTGATCAGTAAATGGGTCGAAACCCAATTTAAAACTTTATTTTGTTATTTATGACTTTATTATGCTCTAAAATATTATATATTGTGTCGTGATAGTATAATTTGTTAAACAGGTTGGCCCCTTATGACACTTTTAGGAGAAACTCTCACTTTTATTTTAGCATTTTCTATAATTTTATCATAATTTAATTCATTTTGAGTGTGATTAATTATCATGACATTCATGTACATCCTATTAGGGTGTACATTTCGTACATGCATTGGTTGTGTAGTTAGAATTTTTCCATCTTGAGATGTCTAGAGGATCTAGATCTCTTCCACTTAAGTTCGATTCAACCAACTTAATAGAAGTAACAGTTAGTTTGATCTAATGTAACAATTACACTTTGGTTTGAGAGTGAACCAGATTTCAAGTGTTATAGCTTGACATCAGAGCCAACTCTTGGTCGGTGAAGATGAAAGATGCCACTACGTGTCTTGTGTGTGCAAATACTACTCAGAGGCAAGCTGGTAAGTATGTTTTTAGTTTGCTTGTCTTAGTTTATAGATTTCTCACTGGTTAGTTCCATGACAATGTACTCAAGATTTGACTAGTGAGTATTGGTAGTCATGGTAGTACGGACTCGCAAGACTCAGACTAGGGCTCCACCGTCTTCTCCTCCCATGCATGCTAGCCCTAGTCGTGCCCATAATGAGACAACATCTAGCCAACTGAGAGCCCCACCATCATTAGGGGAGCATAGTGGGCCACTTTTGGCCAATTGACGTAATTTTAATTCTCTCCAGAATGAGAGGGATGCAGTCATTGCTCAACTGGAAGAGGTACAGCTACAAATGCAGGAAAATCAGGAGGAGTTTAGTAGAGAACTCTGATGGATAGCCCTTTCCATAGCCCAGGCAGAAAAGAGGCTAGCAGCGAATGGCGAGGTGCGAGGGGAGCCTACTTCCCATATGAGCCTTCCACCACCACCTCCTCCTCCACCTCTAACTGCTTCTCTTCAGGCCAGGATGGGTACCCATGGTGGTGGACTGTTGGAGCCAATAGTGGACGGATAGCAGGCGGTAGTGGTGCCGTTGAAGTTGGCAGTGCCTTGACAGGGATGGTACCATTGTCTCCTCAATTCAAGCTCAGGGAAGGATTCTTGGACTTTGGCAATATGAGCACTTTATGAAATGGAGGGCACCCCTATTTTCAGGATCGATTGGATGTCCATACAAGGAGCCTTGATATATTGCTTGAGGAAGATGATGACTTTGCATCACAGAAGGTACCACTTCTTCTTCTAGGGTCAAGGCAGAGAGAGAGAGATAGCGAGGTTGGATCTCCTATTAGAGTGCAATGAATCAGTTTGGTAGGGGTTGTGAGTTGGTGATGGTAGCCTTAGTACCGACTGAACAAAGTGGTTTAGAGGACAAATGGAGTATTGAGCATATTCTAGTAGTGAGGGAGTTTGCAAATGCCTTCCCAAATGAGATCACTATGTTGCTGCCAAAAAGAGAGGTTGATTTTGCTATCGACTTGATGTCAAGATGACACCCATCTCTAGGGCCCCGTACAGGATGGCGGCACTTGAGCTTCGAGAGCTCAAGGAGCATTTACAGATACTATTGGATCGGGGTTTTATTAGATCGAGTGTGTCTCCATGGGGAGTACAGGTGTTGTTTATGAGGAAGAAAGATGGGAGCATGCATTTGTGCATCAATTATAGGATGCTAAACCATGTAACCATCAGGAACATGTATCCTCTTTCTCACATTGTTGACCCATTTGATTAGTTGAGCTCGATAGTGATCTTATCAAAGATTGACTTGAGATCCAATTACCATTAGTTCAGGATTAAGGCAGAGGACATTTTGAAGACTGCATTTAGGATGAGAAATGGGCACTATGAGTTTTTAGTCATGCCTTTCGGCTTGACCAATGCTTCGACAATATTCATGGACCTGATGAACAAAGCGTTCAATCTCTACTTGGATCAGTTCGCGATAGTCTTCGGGGACGACATATTGGTGAATGTGGTGGCTGATGCCTTGAGTAGGAGGACAGTTCGAGGTCCTGTAGAGATGGTAGCCATTTTAGTGGCTCAGAGTGATATAGCCCAGCGGCAACTAGTTAGAATGATGGCAAGACTCTCGATTTAGTCAAGTAATCTTGAGCTGATTAGGCCTGCATAGGAGGAGGATGAGCAGTTGAGTCAATTGTTAGAGGAGAGATTCATCGAGATTTGGCCAGAGATACAGATGGATTGGTCAGATTAAGAGGGCGCCTCTTCATCCCTAAGTATCTTGGACTTTGCAGTACTATTCTTCATGAAGCCCACACTTCTAGTTGTGCAGTGCATTTGGGTGGAGTGAAGATGTGTCACGATGTTTAGTGATCGTATTGGTGGTCAGGAATGAAGAGGGAAGTCTTTGACATCGTCGCAAGATGTTTGGTTTGTCAACAGGTCAAGGTCCAACACATTCACCCCAGAGTAGAAATGGGAGAGTATAGTGTATGATTTTGTGGTTGGTTTGTATAAGACTCTTCAGCAGAGAGATGTCATGTGGGTCATAGTCGATCAATTGATGTAGGTGTCCATTCCATACATAATAGTATGGATTACCCACTATCTACTTTGGTGACTTTGTACTGAGATCAGATAGTGCGGCTACACGAAGTCCCTTTGGAGATAATATTAGATAGAGATCCACGATTTACATCCTATTTCTAGAGAGCTTTTCCGGCAGCCATGGGCACAAAGTTGATGTCTAATATCGTATTTCACCCCCAGACAAACGGGCATTTTGAGAGGACCATTTAGATCCTCGAAGATTTTCATAGGGCTTGTATGTTATACTTTGGATGTAATTGTGAGGAACATTTAACTTTGGTGGAATTTGAGTACAACAACAGTTATTAGGCTAGCATTGGGATGGCATTGTTTGAGGTGGTATAAGGAAAGCCGTGCAAATCTCCAGTGTGTTAGGTTTAGGGCAGTAAACCGATGGTAGTTGGTCCGGAGATGAATCAGCAGACACGTGATTTAGTGATGCAAATTCGAGAGAGGATGAGGTTAGCTCAGAATCAACAGAGGAGCTAACGGGAAGTTCACTTCGCAATGAAAGATCATCTCCTCCTAAAAGTCTCCCCGACCGAGGGAAACATAAGATTCGGTCAGAAACTCAGTCCATGATGCGTTGGCCCGTTAGATGTTCTAGAGTGCATCTATTAGGTGGTCTATATCGCCTTGCACTGCCGCCTCTCCTATCATCCATCCATGATGTGTTTCATGTATCTCTACTGAAGGAGTATTGCCTAGATAACTCCCACATTGTCAGCTTCTTAGAGATAGAGTTTCGCCCTGACTTGATATACCCAGAGGATGCGGCCAAGATCATTGATCACTGGGTGAAGACTCTTAGTCTTAAGGTGGTTCCCTTGGTATGAATGCAGTGGACTCGACGAGGAGTTGAGGAGTCTATTTGGAAGCATGAGGATGAGATCAGGAGGAGATATCTAGGGTTGTTCAAGCAGCCAACTTCTTGACCAGGTATCCCATCTTTCAGATTTCAGTTTCAGTTGGTGGTCCCTGTGACTAAAACCTCCTTGATTTAAAATTTTGTGGACGAAAATTTTATGTGGGAAGGTTGTAAAACTCATGACCTGAGTCAGGATCTTTAGTCGCTAGCCGGTTGGATTGACTGTTTGTCTAGGTCAGTTCAGCTTTCAGGTCACATACACAGGGTCGAGGCCAACTGTGCATACATGCTATAAGGGGGTTATTGTATACCCGAATATATGATGATAGCATTAGATACGCACTAGCAGACTAGGTTATATATACACAAGAGTATATGTGTGTTTATTTCTTTTCGTCTATCTGATCTTAGGATTAGAACCAGGCCATTGATCGTATTAGGACACGTAGGTTAGGGATTTTGGTTGGAGTTGGTAGCTCTAGAGCAAGTCATTCGGTGGATGTTGAATTTGTTTTATTTTCAGTTTTTATTTTGAATCACATCCATGACCTATTTGACACACATTGGCAGCCCTTAGATAACTTTTAGAAGCTCCTAGAACTCACTTTGCACCTAATAGGTCTTATCCTAATCAAATATAAAATTACTAAAATACCCTTGGGTTTACAAAAAAAAATCATTTTTACTTGAAATTCCTAGTCTAACCTTAGTTAAACCCCTAATGCCCAAACTAACCCTCCCCTATTTCACTACCTCGACTCATCCATCCTCCCCAAACCCGTCGATGCCGGCAGGCCTCCTCATTCTCCTCCCCTTCTCCTTTCTCCTAGCCCCTTCTTCTTCCTCCCATTTCCCCCTGCTCGGTCGCCTCCCCACTAGCCTAGCCAACCACTCCCCATCCTTGGTCACTATGGGCAGCATGTAGGCGCTGCCACCCTTGCAGCCGGCCAGTTGCCCCAACCAACCCTTCTTCCCCTTTCCTTCCTCTACCCTACTCGCCCTCTTCGCTACTCACTTGGCCGCTGGCAGATGTAGATCGCCGCCACCTTTGCTGCCAGCCAATAGCCGCCCAGACCTCCTCCTAGCCCTACCCTCTTGCACGCCCAGCCCTAGTCCTAGCCCTACACTCCTCCCTCCTTGCAGTGAAGCTCCACAACCGCTAGCTCTCCCTGGCAGCCACCGCTTCTCCCCAGCAGCCATGGCTGTCTCCATTGTCATTGACTTCTCTTTGAGCCACCGTGAGCTGCCCCTTCCTTCTCCCTATTTTATTCAACCACTTTGTAATCACACCACTGCATTTTTTTATGATTTTTGCTGATATTAATGATGAATTTATAATGAGATTAGTTGGTGAATGTGAACTTTTTATGATGTGAATTTAATTATGGCCATGGTATATATATAATCATTTTTAGTTGCAAATAAAAACAAGTACATAAACGAGTGATCTGGGACCCTAATGTAACACTTGCTGATGTGATTTATGTTAATATGAGTAAATATCCTTTAATTAACTTTTACCTATGAATTAATTCATCTTATAGTGATAATTGTGTTTAGAATAACATGTATATTGATTATTCGATTAGTAATAACTCATGTAATTTACACCATGATTGTTAGCAAATAATTTTATAAAGATAATGTCGAGAGTGGCACAATACTAGTCAATTCGGGATGTCATTTAGTCTACAGCTCGATAGCTCCTCAGTAGTTGTCCTTTGAGTGCTTAGTTAAAGTTATATGATTGTTTGCTTTATATGAGAGTTAGCTCTCATTTGCCACTTTGTTGACAATTTTTTGTTATCTATGGAGATGAGGAATAGGAGTGGGATATGCTAGCCTTGGCAGAGGAGCAGTGATTGCTATTTGTACACACAAACCTGACACAATGTGTGTTACCTATGTGATTTTGTCAAGACATTATTTTGTGATGTGTTTTGAGTTATGTCTAAAATATTTAAGATATTCTGATATGGGCTTAGGAATGCAGTATGTGAACAATAGATGGGTCGAGGCCCAGTTTAAAACTTATCTTGCTATTCATGACTTTATTGTGCTCTACAAAATTATATATTGTGCGTGATAGTATAATTTGTTAAATAGGTTGGCCCCTTATTGCACCTTTAGGGGAAACTCTATCCGTTTTATTTTAGAAATGTTTATAATTTATCGTATTTTAATTGATTTTGAGTATGATTAATTGTCTTGATATTCACGTAGCGCCCTGCTAGGGAGTGCATTTCATGAATGCATTGGATGCGCATTATGGTGTTTCTTTGTCTTTAGACACCTAGAGGGTCTAGATCTCTTCCGTTTCAGGTCGGCCAATTTAATCGAATTAAGACAGGGTTCGATCTATTGTAATAATTCCAGATTGGTTTGAGAGTGAACTAGATTTAGGGTGTTACAGTTAAGGACTTCAAAGTTTAAGATTTTCAAAAAATCAAAGAGGACTTCAAGATTACAAGAGGCAAAAGCCTAAAGATGAAGGAGGTTGATCGTTATGTGGTTTTAATGTTGATTTTCTAAATACCATGTCTACTTAACCATAAGGTAACCTCTTTACAATCCACAAGGTCAAGGATTGCCTTTGGAATTGTCTCAGTCAATATTATAATCTATGCAAACTCTTCACTTCCAAAGGCTATAAATATTAGCACAGAAAAAATTAAGTTATGAAACTTTCCAAAGTGATAGAACACATGAAGAACTTTCTAGCACTTTAAGAATCACTTAAATCAGAGTTCTCTACGAGAAGTCATGACTTTCTAAAGTTTAGAGAAACTTTGGCAAGTTGATCGGTAGCTACTTTGGTTAACATTTTGCCAGCCAAACTGGTTTAAGTGAGAGTTCGGAAAACCTTCGGTTAGTCATTCAGCAAGTGATCGTTTTCTAGATTAAAATAGTAGTAACATCCTAACTTGCAAAAAACATATCTCTCAAGACACTTACCTAAAATTTTGAGGATAATATAGGACATTCTGAAGTTTATTTAGAAAATATAATTATTCAATTTAGATCACTATAGACTAAGATATAAGATCCCAAAGTTGAGCTAAAATTTGACCTTCAGTTGTCCTTTGGTTAGTCATTTGGCAGTCAAATGCCAACCAAAATTGTGTCAACATTAGCCATTGGAAAAAGAAACCTTGATATTTGAAAGGTATAACCACTAATTTTCATTCTTAAGAGGTTTTTGGCTATAAAGAAGGCCTTTTAAAAGTGTTTTCGGACAACACTTGGGAGGTTCAAGGATGGAGCGTTGATGGGATATCATATCACTTGTAAGTCTTTTTATGCTTGCATTTTCATATATAGGAGTATGGTATTAGCCTAAGGCAAACGTGCTAAAGGTTTGTTGAGGTGATTGCTCACGTGTTGAGCTACTTGTTGCAAACTCCAAGTGTGTTCGAAGTTTGTGAGAGCATCTAGGCCCACTTGTTGGCTCAAGGTTTGAGTTGGATTAAGAGTTGTTGGCTTCTTGGCTTGGGCATCCTAAGAGGAGCTTGGTGTGACCTCTAGGTGAAAGGTAGGGAGATTCATGGCTCAAGCATTGGAAGAGAAGTCAGTTTGCCTTCAAGGTGTGGTGGTTGTTTGCTCCTTGGCTCAAGGCTTGTGGAGGAAGGCTTTATGGAAGCTCCTAGGGTGTTAGGAGTGGAAGCTCCTAAGGTGTTAGGTGTGTAAGCTTCCTTGGCAGATGGTGGGTGCTTGTGAAAGAGTCCTTGTTGCTGATTGTAAAGTGTACAAGTCGGGTCATAGTGAAGACCTACCCAACCAAAGGATTTGGTGGGATGGAAGAGAGGAGTACGTGTTTGGAACTTCTTAAAAAAAATCTTGTGTCTCTTATATATAATTTTTTCTATCTATTCTCTTGTCTCTTTATTACATGCTTTACTTGTGCAAATTCCAATCCATACTCTTGTGTTTGACTTGATCCCTAGAGAGTTGAGTGAGGAAGATCTAAATCACTTAGAGCTCTTTCAGTACTAGATTTGATTGGTTTACTTGTTTACTTATGGTCTATTTGTACAAGTTGTAATTGATTCAATCGCTTGCATCATTTGACAATTAGAACATGTTGTTCTTAATAATAAATCGATTAATATTTTAATTGTTTAAGTCTTCAGCTATTACTTATCCATCACAATCATATAAGGTTCTAAGGATTGTGAGAATCTAATTGGTTTATTTCTTGATCTTATTAAGTCTCTCTTACAAAAACAACTTCAATTTTGATTTTAATTTGTTTCTTCAAGTTGAATAGTTATTCCGGTGATAAGTAAATCCAACAATTTTTAAAAATTATTTATAAATATAATTTGGACTATTTTATGTGCATATGATAAAAATAAAATTTACCAAATCTAGATAAATATACACTACAATTACTTTGAATATATATTACAATCAATCATATTATTCAACATAATATTAATATTATGGAGCAATATGCGTTAAATTGAAATACAAAAGAGGATATTGAGTTGGCATGAAGTTGTCACTGTTGCCATATCTTCAACTCCAAATCCCTCAACTATAACTCAACCTTTGCCATAGCTTATTCACCTTTATTCCTCCATCCATTCTCTATAAATAGGAACCCTATCTCCCACATCTTCTTCACTTTTTGAGAAGGTGAACAAGTTTGAAACCGGATAAAAAGTCGCCAAAGTCGGAGAGATAGTTCGCATTTGGAGCTTAGGTTGTTGGAAAACCTTTATTTTATGCTATAAAATCAAACATAAAGATCAATTAAATATACCATATTCCATGATCAAAAAGTTAGAGAACTGATTTCCACAAATTCCATTAATCACCAGAATGGAGTTGTTTCTTCGTACGGTGAAAATTTGTTAATAATGAGAAAAGATCAAAATTATCAAACATTAAATATCAGTTACCAAATGATGTCTATCACATAGCTTTTCAATTACCAAATGATGTCTATCGCATAGTTTTCCATTTAACCACCATACATAGAGATAATAGTTCGTGAACATTTATTTTAATCATCTTCTATTTAATAGATCAGCATCCAACATTCTCCCATTTGATCCATGTAGTAAACTTAATGATGATTTAATGATTAATAAATGTGTATAAGATTATATCTCTATGTAGGAGTCATAAATAACTTCGTAAGATAAACTACCAATACGAGTCAGAGTGACCATTGTAGAAGACATACTTTATTCCAAATACCACAATATTAGTAACATATCAAACAATATATGCAAATAAAAAATAACCATAATGTCCATGAATGTCTTATAAAAGACTAATTTTTATATCCATCATTAAATAAAAATCATGTGCACAAAATTGGAAACAAGAATATGATATAAAAAACAAATATGAGCTCGTGATGTGTAATGACCCGCCATTTTTCACAATATTGTGGGCCTCACTTGCCAGGTGTTACTCAAAATTTAACAAACCAACCCTGTAACGACCAACCCTAACCAGACCGGGTGTTACTTAATATGTTACATGAATAATAATAACGTAAATAATTCTAGCATTTCTAACTTAACAAAAGGGCAAATGTATCATAGAGCAATGTATGAAATATCTATCCCACAGTCTGAGACTGTTTTCCATAGCCACATTTATAACTCAAATAAAATAAAAAGGAAGTCCGCTTATTATCTGCTTGCCACCTGAGTTGGTTGAAGAACCACCCAGTTGTCTCTTAGTCTTTAGTTCCAGCGGCTAACTTGTGGATGCAATTTTGCGTTAGTGATTAAAACACTAAGTCGTATAATTAAATAAAACAAGTCCATAAATTCCCTATCACTATATATATTATAGGCTGTTGGGTCCATTCCAACATGTCCATTTATTGGTTGATGTTCAGTCCATCATATCCATTAGTTGGCTGGTGAGTCCAATCAGCCATATCCATCTATTGGCTGATGGGCCAGTCCATCATGTCCATTACCGACTGGCGAGTCCAATCTGCTATGTCCGTTATCGGTTAGTGAGTCCAATCCACCATGTCCGTAATTGGTTGGGGAGTCCAATCCGCTATGTCCAATTTATTGGCTGATGAGTCAGTCCATCATGTCCATTAGTTGGCTGGCGAGTCTAATCCGCCATGTTTATCTATTGGCTGATGGGGTCAGTCCATCATGCCCACTACCGGCTGGTGAGTTCAATCCGCCATATCTGTTATCGACTGGTGAGTCCAATCCACCATGTCCGTAATTAGCTCGCGAGTCCAATCCGCCATGTCCAATTTATTGTATTATGGGCTATCAGGTCCATTCTGACATGTGCATTACCGGCTGGCGAGTCCAATCTGCCATGTCCGTTATCATATTATGTAGGGCGCAGCCCATGTCAGACTGATTCAATTCCATGACCCCGGTTGCAGTAGGTACATGGTGCTCGAATCTGGGCTCAGGCCGACCAGGCTGTCCACAAGGGAAAATACAACATTTTAAATAATTATACAGACCTGGTTAGTTTGAACGTAATCCCGCAGCTGCAATCAACGATCCTAATCTAAACGAGAACATAAAATTATACATGAGTATAATTTTATTCACGTAACAATGCATGCAACTAAATGATTAATATCTCTATCTTTATATCAATTCAACAATTTAATAAATAT
>JAVDBV010069658.1:0-13166 GCA_032619315.1 Piper longum
CCCCCCCCCCCCCCCCCCCCCCCCCCCCCCCCCCCCCCCCCCCCCCCCCCCCCCCCCCCCCCCCCCCCCCCCCCCCCCCCCCCCCCCCCCCCCCCCCCCCCCCCCCCCCCCCCCCCCCCCCCCCCCCCCCCCCCCCCCCCCCCCCCACATCTCTTCTCCTTCACCATTTGGATGTTTATAGGCATCTGAGGGAATTTTTCAGTACCACAATTCTAGACTGCAAATCAGACCTTCTCAACCACCTATCCTCATCTTCTTATCTCCTCCCCTTTTTGTGGAGCTGCCACGACCCATTCCAAAATTCACCGAGGATAAGATAAGGATATAGATATAGGTTATCAGACTTGAATACGTGCAAGCATGTTTATGCTTGTACCCGTTCTTAATCTCCTTTGCAAATTTGACAGAATAATCAGCAAAATATTACTTGGATTTTTTTTCTCTTTTTCCTTTTTTTTCATTTTCTCCCTTTTTGAACTTTTTTTTTTTGCACCAGCTAGTATAGGGCGATCCCCTCCTGGGTCATGGTGTGGAAGCTGACAATCATGTTGATGTTCGGGAGAAATTTCTTTGCTCGATAGTCGTGGTCTCCAAATCTATACTTCTTTCATATTGCTTTGATAGTTGTGATGATAATGATAGAAAGTCAAATTTCTTGCTACTGTCATTTGTAGCTTTCGAAAACTTTCGTTCAGGATGTCAAGCTTCTTTGGCAACAAGTTCACATTATTTCTCAATACTGAAAGAGAGACATGTTGTACAAGGGGTCCGATATGGATTGATTAGGTAGGATTCGATATGGATTTATCCCCTCATATTTACTCGCGTTTTTATCCCCTCTAACTAACTCCTAAATGGGGTAGGCATGGACGACTAACTGATTGGTCGTGTCCGATCAAATCAGTCCGACAGCTCTTTGGTGATCTTGTTCTGCATGCTGAGGTCAACCAGCCAGTATCTACTTGGCTTACTGGCTTGGCCGCGTTGGAAGGATGGGTACAAATATTTCTAACAATTTCTTTTTCAATATCATCTCAATCGAAATTTGAAACCTTGAATTACTTTTTTTTTTTCAATAGTCTCAGAGTTATAGAATAGAAGGTTAAAATATCTTAGTTATGCTAAACTATTCTACTTCTGTAGGTATACGAAACAAAGAAACAACATGGATTAGTAGAGCTTTTATGTTGTTTTATTTTGCAGGAAAATTGACCATGTGAATACCAGGCAAACCAGCGATGCGATTTGGGGTGGGAGTCACAGTCCGGGTTAGCTCAGATCCAATCAGATCATTAGGCAGTGGGATGTGGTCGCGGGCATGACAACATAAATGAGCCCCAACAGACCCGCTTAGGCAGGTGGTGCTGCAGCAACTCTGGCGACTCCAGTGACAGCATTCTCGACGGTGGTGGCAAGCCCTGATCAGTAGATCTTCGACTGTTGAGTGGATTGGCGTTGCGGTCAGTGTCGGTACCGGATGGTGGTAGAATTCCGACTGCGATGACTTTTGTTTGTGTTCTGCCGCTGCTTTCCTGTGAAGGAGGTCGGGAAGATGATCGAATACTATTGTTGCACTTTTCCGGTGGTCCTTTTTTGGGCAGTTTTCAGGCTACTAGTTGCTCTTCCGGTGGCGGATCTCGACACGGGTTTGTTAACGGTGTTGAGCAGAGTTCAGTGGCTGTGTTAATCTGGCCATCGGCGGCCTGGCCTGGCCCGACGGAGGTTTGCAAGTTGGTGGCTTTTTGATCTTTCCTTGATCTGATAAGCAACTTCCTTTCAAAATTCCGATGACGGTGGCGTGGAACTCCAGCGGGACTCCACCCAAATCCAAAGATTTCTTTGTCGGCTTTACTTTGGACACCAAGCTTTGGTTGTGAACGACCAACATTGGTCGGAAAACATCCATGAAATTAACTCTCCACGACAGTTTTCTCCTCCAAACTCCACTCTTTTCACTACCAAAGATAAAAAACTCCCGTTTTTTGTAGAGTTGTTGCGGCCAAGTGATGATGAACAGATTGACTCCAAAATAATCTCCAGCAGTGATGGTGATCCGCAAGCGGAGTACGTGGGTGGGTGACTGTCTTTGCAACTCCTCAAAAGCGCTCCAGGAGGTGGGTGACGAGCAGCAAAGGTGCTCCTTCTTTCCTTGACGGGTAGCAACAATGAGTTGGGGATCGTCAGAAAGGTTTTCCGGCGAGGGGCTCATCCCCTTTCCTCGTCTTTCATGCTTCTTTCTTGTAACGACCCAACCCAAAGTGCAACGTAATGGGCCTAAGTCATTTCTTTAAAAGTGGTTAACTAAGTTAAAGGTCCATAGTCCATTTCCACTTATAAACAAAATCTTCTCTTAGTAGGTATTAAATGTGGAACTAAGTTGAGGGATCTTACAATCCACCCACCTTAGAAAGTTTCATCCCCGAAATTCCTATAATTGGCCCGTTGCTAGCTCCAACCTACGACCTTCTATGGCCCGTGACTCACGACCTTCTATGGCCAGTGACTCACGACCTTCTATGGCCCGTGACCGAGAGCCTAGTCAACATCTGTAGTCCAGCCCACTATCTAACGCAGAACCAGGTTACTCTAATGTCATTTGTAACGACCCGGCCCAAAGTGCAACGTAATGAGCCTAAGTAATTTCTTTAAAAGTGGTTAACCGAAGTTAAAGATTTATAGTCTATTCTCACTTATAAACACAATCTTCTCATAGTAGGTATTAGATGTATGACTAAATTGATAGATCTCACAATCTACCTACCTTAGGAAATTTCGTCCCCGAAATTCTTACACTTAGTTTGGATTGAAGCCTTCAACATCATTCCCAATGTCGAGTTTGATAGCGATTTTAATATCTTAGGTAACACAAAAAAGTGGAGGTGAGGATTTGATCTTGTGCTTGCACTAAAACATTCTTACTCCTTAAGGGCATTTGTCAAGTCTTCATTGTTGGCAATTATAATCAAATACTTCAAGATTTCATCAAATAAGTGACATTTAATCATAAAAGGGTTAATAGTACTAAATGTATTCGAGATTTGGGCGACAAGACTTGAATAAGAACAATCTCAATTCACAACAAGAGGTCATGTGTCTCCTCCAATGTAATGTTGCTTTCTTCCTTAAATCACTATCTTTCCGTTGTAAGTGCACATCCGGCGATATCTATAAAAGAATTTATTATTTTTTATATTTTATATTAATTTTTGTCATATTTCGAGTTATTTATAATTTAATTTTATTAGTTGAAGAATTTATTAGATATTATTAATAATAAAAAAATAATGATAATTTTAATATAAAAATATTAATTAATATTATTATAATATGGTATAAGAGTTACAAGATGATCTGGGATGAATTCCCCGCGGAAGCGGGCCACTCTAGGCTCGGGAACAGAGTATTTTGGGGATAGACGAAACTAACAGAGGAAAGGGGAAACGTTGGGTTATAATATCCAACGGTGACTACTTAAATAGTGGGTTTCGCCAATTCCCCGCCTAATATATACTGCTTTCTTTTACAAATCCTGAGAAACTTTTTTCTCAGTCATTCGTTTCTTTTTGTCTACACCTTTTCTTCCATGGATAAATCTTGCAATCTCAATCTTCTCGCCGTTCAGGCTGCAGCCTACAATGATATTACTGAGACGGCGGCTGCGGTAAACTCCAGTGAAGAGTGTTTAGGATGGATCGCAACTATGGGGAGAACGTCCATTCCCCGATTGGTGAAACTGTTCTTCATTGTATTGAAAAAATTGAAAACTGCAAACCGCCTTGCATTGAGCAAAGAGTACGTCCGGTGAAGCACTGAAGGTTGTAGGAAGGCTCTGAAGTGCGTTCTTGATTTAATCACAGCCGGGGTGATATGGAAAGAGACGTACTTCACGTCCATTAGGATGAGGAAGACCACGTTCTACTTCGTGGGAGCTTGGAATATCTTTAATCGCAGAAATCGATCGGTTGGCAATCAGCAAAACAGGAGAGTACCCCGACTTCTTTTCCGACATGCCCCCATGGAAGACGGTGGCCGAGAAGACAACATGCCCATGCAAGCGGTTGCAATGGAAGACGCTGGTGTCCAAGAGGTCGTCATGGAAGATGGACACATGCAAGAGGCAGACGCCGCCATGCAAGCCGGTGGGGACGATCTCCGGGCTCAGGAGCCCACTCTTCAAGGCAGGGGCGGAGGACGGCGGCGGCGAAGAGTCAAAGTTACAGTAGGTAGAAGATTTGTGGGCGGATAAGCCTCGCGGTGGTGAGAAGTTGAAAGGTTTGTCCTGTTTTTACATTCTTGCTCAAGAACTGGCCTCTGTTTTGATGTTGATGTTAATATTAAATTTTAGAAATTTTATCGTTTTTAAGGATGAGATGCATGATTTTTTTTGTGTTCATATGAATCTATGTTAAGTTTTGTTCTTTTTTTAACTAAAACAAGTAATATGAAGTTTTCCGGAATTTTAGAGTTTTGTATGGGTGGAAGGCACTGATTCTTTTGAGGTTCACGTCTCCTTCCTTCCAGGTTTTTTAGCGTATAAAGTTTTGACCTTTCAGATCTTTTGGTATGGATACTATAAATCTTTCAATTAGTGCAAACTTTAATCAGTTGTTGGCAATTTCCTTTTTGCTGCTGTTGGTAGTTTCTTTTATTCTGTTGCTGCTAATCTTTTTCTTGCAACGTCGCAGGAACAAAACATCTTTATAACCCAGCTGGTGCAGAAGCCATTCAACGTATTTGTGAACAAGACACACATACTATCCGCAAGTACAATCTGGCAGGGTGATTTTCATCTTCTTGTTCCAATTCGTTTCTTTTTTCACTCTCACAATGAAACTTTCAAAGTGAGACGGTATTGTTTTCGTTGATCATCGTAGTACAGGCCTCTCAACATATTCGAGGGTTCATTGTTCAGATATTAGGTATAGCAAATGAGGAAATCACTTTCTCACGATCATGATTCCTTAATGCTGTTTTCTGTAGTATAACACAAGAAATTTGATCGTCACAGGAACATATACAGCACTGTTGTACGTGAAAGTTATATCAGGAAATTGAAAAAAGGTGCTCGTTACAATGGTCTTGTTTGCCGGCAAGTAGCTAATTTTTCACCATGTCTTTCATAGTCACTGGATAGCACATATTCGAATGTAAACCAGACCACACATTATCAGCAAGTATAGAGTTCACGACGTCTGTAGGATGATATTGATCCCACCATATATGGGTACTTGCATCATCGCATGCCATGGCCGGAGACAGACACATAATCCACCCTTTGTACTGTCCTAGCCCGCAGCATGCTTCTGTAATGGTTTTGAAGCCTGGTGTGAAGAATATAATCGCTAAGTCATTTATACACAGTAAAGAAACGGATGCATGTATGTAATATATTGATGACCGCTTACCATATTGCTCATGGTTTCGTAAAATTTCCATTGAACCTTGAAAAACATCACAGAAAGTGAACATAGCTCCGGGAAGTTCTTGATTTAATTCAGCAATCATGTATCTTATTGCAAAGTTGAACTCGATCACCACGTTATTGATTCCATCAATGCATGCTCCGTCTGTGCTATTGTACTGCCACAAGTAGTGGGGAGCACAACCAAGAGGAGCAAGGCCCATGACTACAACTTTTCGAGCATTGGTATTGTACAACTTCTGCAAATATTGAAGCAACTGCAGTTAAATAAATAGTAATAGTTGCAGTCTGAGGAAAAAGAAAGTTTCGTTCTGTTAAACTACCTTAAGTTCCAGCTTGACGGTGTTGCTCAATAGCATATTGAATTCCCATGGACGGTAAAGAGAGCGAACACTAGAAACGTTTCTCAGATAGTAGTGTATGAAGTCATTGCTACCAATCGACACATAAAAGATGGACTTTGAAATAAACTTGAGAGCTTGGGCTTCACCTAGTATCAGCATGAACTGCTGGAAAGTATCTGTTGCTTGTTGTATTTGCTGCATGAAGGATATATGCTGACCCTGTTACATGCAAACAGATGTTTCACGAATTAGCCAGCCGGAGCACTTTTCTCTTGTCAAAGAAGAATTTCACTTCTATTCAATTTTATCACTCGAGTATTTTGAAAATGTCTAAATAGGGTGGACATAACAACCACAAATGTATGAAGGAAAGCAAACAATCGATGTAGCAATATTAATGAAAAGTACGCCATTGTTGCCAATAATCATATTCCAAGCCTTACTCCAAAACAGTAAATTGGATTTGGGTCACTTGATTTCAACCAGAAAAATTATTCATCGAATTACCAGATCAGATCCACTGGAAAAAATAATCCCAGCTGCAGCAGAAGCAAAATTAACTCCATGAACCATTTCCTCAAGGGTACCACCTTGCCCAAGAAAAGGTGGAACAAATGGAAGTCCCAGCCGTATAGCTACAAAGAAAAATGCACAATCACACCGCTAAGAATATTTTAAAAAAGCACAGAAGTGCTGAAAAGATTTTCAGTAGTACCTCGCCAATATTTTCCTTCAATTTCAAGCACACTGTACAGGCAATTCACACTGATTTGACTACTGTTTACAACTTAAAGCTAGGCAGAACAGCGTGTCTATTTAATCCATTGCATGCTATCAATTTTTAAAAGGGTTTGATGTTATCAATTTCGAGCAAAATCGACATCTAGATTCAATGCAGATGAAAACTGACAAACAGTTCGTCTGCATAAATTGTAGTAGTAAGCACCAGAAACAAATTAAACACAAATGCAGCAATGGCACCACACCATTCACCGGATTAAAAGCAGAATCAATTCCCGGAACAAATGATCATAGCCTAGATTATAGCATGCCAACAATAATGCGTTCCAGTAGAATCAACATCCCACTTTCAATACAGCTGAAATTGACAAACAGTTCACACAAAGAAACTGCTATAGAAATGACCATAATCAAATCAACAAGAAATTATGCACCATCGGCTCCACACTATTCACAAAATTATAATCAGAATCAATTCCAGTAACAAGTTATCATCATAGCCTAAATTCGAACATGTCGACAACATTCTAACTTGTAGTTTAGGCAGCATTTCACATAATCAAAGAACAGTCCCATATTCAAGTTAACCCAAAGAACCATAACATTTTCCAGAAGAGTCTACTTCATAAGAACGAAGATTTTGAAGACAAATTGGGGACGAGAGAGCACGAACCGAGATAGTCGACGGGGATGCGGCCATTGGAGAACCTCCCGGTGGGCTGGCGGGTGTCGAAATCCCTCCCATACGGAGGCAAATCCGCCCTCGCAAGCGTGCCCAGGTAATTGTTGGTACCGCAGTCGACGGATGAATCACCGAACACGAAGAGGGCTGGCGCCAAGGGCCGGCGACGGGGAGAAGCGCCGGCTAGTAGGGGCTTCGTCGCCGGCGCCGGCGCCCATGTCCTGTCACCGTGGACCTCTTCCCGGATAAGATGGGATTGGAGGGTATCCGGAGTGTGAAACTCGAAATCGGCGGCGGCGTCGGCGGCGACGCCGGCGACGGCGAGGAAGAGGAAGACCGATTTTTGCGCCATTTTTTGCGTCGAAGACGAAGACAAAAGACGATGGCGGGCTCTTTCTTTTGAAAATTTGAATTTTGAACCGACCAGGTCATATAAGCGGTCGGACATGACTGGTCGGACACGGCTCCATGTTCAACTAATTTCAAAAATCGAACTAGCTATCCTACCGAATTTATATTATATACGAGATATATTTAATCTAATTAAATCAATTAAAATTATAAATAGAATTATCTTTGTCACAATATTTATTTAAATATTAGTTAAATCGCCAAATTTTCAATATAAGACCCGGTTTCAAAACTATTTCAAATAAAAAAAACAAGTATCATCTCTTTTACTTTCTTATATTTTTATATTTTTTTGAAGTGTTTTATATTCTCGTCGATCACATACATTTCATATTTTTTTTATAAAAAGTTTTATCTACAATTTTTCAATTATAGTTGTTTTAATAAACGCCACTCAAGCTAAATCAAATGAAGTTTATATCAAACTTGATGGGCTTAAAATATTTTTATGTGCGGCCCCCTTGAATATGTCTTATACTAGAACTTTATGAAGGATAGATATATTAACTTTAGATTATTATCAAAATTGTTATAGAAAATAACTTTTTATAATATATTTAATATATTAACTAGACGATCCAAAAGACAAACAAACATCGATAGTTATTCAAATGCTCGACGTTAGAGACTCATTAGTCTAAAAAAAATACTTAAGGGATATTCCGTTGTCATTGGCAAAATATGTAAAATTTTAATTTTGTGTTAGAGATTTATCTGCTTATAATTTTTTTTGGTTCAGGCAAATTTTAAATTAGTTTGAACGAGGTCGAATTAGATCACTTTTAACACTATAAATATGAAGCTTAAATAGCCATATAAATATATTATGGAGGCTGACTATATTCAATATAAAGATAATAACTTTATTTATAGGTTATCAGTATATATATTGACATCTTTAATTCGATTTTTAGGTGAACAAAAATAAAAATATCATAAAATAAATCATACTTAAAAATATGATTGGTAGTCACGAAAGTCCCACCCTTTTAATAAAGGTTAAGAACGTTAGGCTCTAACGTCTGGACAGCATGATGCCTAATAAGCCCATCAAAATTCAGTTGGCAAATCTAAACAAGCCTATTATCATTTTCTTAATCTATTATAAACATAATTTAGCGGGCCAAAGCAATTGATGCGTCGTTAGAGGCGGTGGGCCGGCGGGGCATTTGTGTGGACACGTGCTCCTTCCAATAAGAAAACGCCACGGCCCACCCATTTAACGCCGTTTGTTTGAGATAACGACTCTCTTGCTTCAACGTCAGTCTCCACCTAACGTATGACTCATTTCATTTGGCTTAATTTAAAACTAAAAACTCTATTTTTAAAACCACAAATCTCATTTTCTCTTTAAAAAAATCAATGGGCCAAACAAAATCAATAACGTAGCCGATTCTTGATAAGATATAAATGCCAGTTTTCATCAAATTTTATACATATATCTTTATCTTTGTCTTTACATAGAAAAAATTCACAAACAATTAATATTGAAGTGGTCAATATCAGAGTTTGAAAAGAGAATCGATGATCGAACAGAGACTGGAAGGCACGTTAGATAAAATGATTTAACGAATTTATTCTCCACAATAAGATTAGGAATAAAGAAAATCACAATGCAACATTATGGGGACCCATATATCATTTTAACAATCCTATAATGATAGTCACGCATTCATAAAAGTTAGAACCAGACCGAGTAGACAACGGCAAAGTTGTTGGCGTATTGGTGGTGTAGAACAACGAAATCAAGGGGCATTTATACTAAACTTAACGTTGACGATTGAACCGGCTCCTACATTATTTGCATTTGCTGCTTTCAATGCTTCTTTTTATACCTTTCGTAAGTTTTGCAAATTACTAGAATTAAGAGGTGAATCACGTCGAGGCATGCACATGCTTCTTTGTTCTCGGTTAAGCCAACATTGATCAATTTCACAAACAACTTATGTCGAGCCTCGCTCTATTCTTAAAAAACTCACGCACATCCGATGCATGTATGTTTGTACACTCATGTTTATAGTATAACGACTGAGCTCAAATATGGGTGTAAATGAGCAGAGCCGATTAGGGATATTTTTAAATTTGGTTTAATTTTTGGTAAGCATATTTAAGCTTGTTTGGATATTTAATGAGTTTTAATATATTATAGATTGAGCCAAGTTCGTCCAAATTTTGTATAGTATTTAAGTTTCGCTCGTATTTGGCTCAATATGTTTTCTAGCTGAGATTGAGCTCAGCGAATATTTGTGTTTTGCTCGTACTTGACTTATATAAGATCAATATTTTTTTCCAATGTTATATAAGTTTAATGTGACCTCAATAATATTTACGAGTCGAATATTTTTTCAAGTTTGAACAAATCGAGCTTAAATTTTTAGCCAAGCCAAACCAAATACTCCTTAGTTCAAGTTCTATCACTTATTTAATGAGATCTATTTTGAATCGAGTATTTTATTTTTAGTCCAAAACTAACAAGCACGAGTTCAAACTAAATTAAACTATACATAAAATATTTGCGAACAAATTTGACTTATTTATATCACTGAGCTCAAATAGAGGAACCAGCAAGCTGCAACGGGCAGAGAAAACGATTAAGTTAGATGACAAAGCACCACATGAAAGGCCGTTATATTCAGTACCAACTCTGTTTTACTTTGGGTAAAAAAAAGTTGAACACAAGATCAGGGGTGTTAGCTTAATAGCCTCCCGTGTTTGAAGTAAAAGACTAAGCAGTACGCGAGTCAGGACTTTGGCCCATGGTTTTTGGAACTCCTAACGTGCCAAACCTGTTGGAGCGTAAGGGTGCTAATTGAGCGAGTCAGTTCTTAAGTATTTGGCGTTCGGCTCGGTTTGACTCAACTCGAAACTCGATATTTAAATGCTCGACTCGAACTCGAATTTTACGGGCCGAGCTTGAGTAAGGCCGTATCGACTCGACTCGACTCGATTATAACTCGAATTCGACTCGTGCCCGACTCGCTCGATAAAATAATATAATAATATAGTTTTTTATATTATATATAAAATATATATATATATATATATATATATCCTAATAAGTTTAATTGTAACTAATTATATTTATTTATATACAATATAATAACAAAAAGGTGAGATAGTTGAGATGGTAGGTAATAAAGTTTTTGGCCTTAAAGGTTGTGGGTTCAAATCACACCAATTTTATTTTTTTGATTGAGTTAAACGAGTCGGTTTCTCGTTCACGAATGAGCTCACGAACGAGCTAGGTTCGACCTCGCAGTTTAAGTATCTTCGAGCTCGAGTCGAACTCGAACACGTAAAAAATATTCGAGTCGAGTTCGTATGTTCAAAACTCGTTCGATCTAGAACCTCGAACTATTCGAGCCGAGCTCGAATAAAGTTTTTGACCTTAAGGTTGTGGGTTCAAATCACACCAATTTTATTTTTTTGATTGAGTTAAACAAGCCGGTTTCTCGTTCACGAACGAGCTCACGAACGAGTTAGGTTCAACCTCGCAGTTTAAGTGTATTCGAGCTCGAGTCAAACTCGAACACATAAAAAATATTCGAGTCGAGTTCGTATGTTCAAAACTCGTTCGATCTAGAACCTCGAACTATTCGAGCCGAGCTCGAATAAAGTTTTTGACCTTAAGGTTGTGGGTTCAAATCACACCAATTTTATTTTTTTGATTGAGTTAAACAAGCCGGTTTCTCGTTCACGAACGAGCTCACGAACGAGTTAGGTTCAACCTCGCAGTTTAAGTGTATTCGAGCTCGAGTCAAACTCGAACACATAAAAAATATTCGAGTCGAGTTCGTATGTTCAAAACTCGTTCGATCTAGAACCTCGAACTATTCGAGCCGAGCTCGAATAAAGTTTTTGACCTTAAGGTTGTGGGTTCAAATCACACCAATTTTATTTTTTTGATTGAGTTAAACAAGCCGGTTTCTCGTTCACGAACGAGCTCACGAACGAGTTAGGTTCAACCTCGCAGTTTAAGTGTATTCGAGCTCGAGTCAAACTCGAACACATAAAAAATATTCGAGTCGAGTTCGTATGTTCAAGACTCGTTCGATCTAGAACCTCGAACTATTCGAGCCGAGCTCGAACACCTCGCTCGCTCGTTTAGCACCCCTATTAGAGTGCATGACCTTGGATCACACCATTTCGGTCGTTTTTGTGAAATTAAACTAACCCGGTCAATTTAGTACCACATTAGCTTGATTTTTTTATTAATTAACAAAAACTATACGCTGGCTTCCATGATTTCATCACTATTCATTCTAATTTCATATGTAATCTTAGACTTAGACTCAATTTATAATTAATAACTGCATGATATATATAGTGGATTACATGGACTTCTTGTCAAATAGTCTTATTTCGATTTTGTTTTAGGCCAACTTAAACCAGGGGCAGATTTGACAAAAAAAATAGCCAAATTCACAATGCCTAAAAGCTACAATATCTAAAATTTCATAAATAAACTTTAATATAAATATTAACATTAATTAAGACATTATAATAACTTCTAAGTCATCCTTATATGCATTCTTCATCAAAAAATGGAAAAAAAACAATCATGATATCCCTTTCAATTATGTTTTTTTTAATCCGGTGGGGTTCAAAATTATTTAATTAAAAACCATTTCATTCAAATTAAGTTGGATGTGTATGTACGTTACAAAGCATTCAAGGGCACCAAATAATCAATCATCTTTTGCTGCTTAAATTACTGCAGAAAATGCTATTTGTAATGTACAATCTTATCTCACAATAATAACTCATGATCCAGATAGTAAAACATATATAAAGCCTCGTTTCATCGGACACTCAACTCAAATCAATTTGAATTATAAAATGAAATTTGATAAAACCTATACTTATTTTATTTAATTTTAAATTTAATTATAAACAAATTATTAATTTTACTAAATTTAACACAAACTAAATCAAACTCACAACTTTAAATATTTTGTCAATTTTATCGTATAATCATTAAACCCAAAGGGCCAGTTATTTCTTAGTGCAGATAGGGATTTGCTATAAAATAAATTTAATCTAGCACTTTTATAAATAATTTAAAAAATTTTAATTAAAATAATTTAACTTAATTATTAAAATTGTATTTTTCAATATTTTTAATTTAAAAATATAAATTAATAAAATAAGTGCTAAAGCGCATGGTTGTAAAAATCGGAATCGGAATCAGAATCGGTTTTCGAGGTAGTTGGAATCGAAATTGGAATGGGTCTAAATCCAACAAAAATCAGTTCAATTGAATCGGTCCAAATTGGTCATGTATAAAAATTTAATAACTCATTAATTAGTCCAAATTATGTGTATTATATTTTATAATATTTTTCATATTTTTAGATTTTTTATGATTTATTTAGAATTAATTATTATTTTTTATTCGAGTCATAGTCAAATAAATTTTTATTTATAAAAATACTACCGGGTTCTTTAAAAGTTTCCCCCGATTCTTAGCCCTCCTCGACCCACGCGACCCGCTTCACCCCCGCCACTATCGTCATCACCTCGCCCTGCCTCCCCCCATCGGCCCTGCCCTCTACCCCTCCTGCCC
>JAVDBV010069659.1:0-10623 GCA_032619315.1 Piper longum
CCTAAACCCTAAACCCTAAACCCTAAACCCTAAACCCTAAACCCTAAACCCTAAACCCTAAACCCTAAACCCTAAACCCTAAACCCTAACCTCTAAACCCTAACCCCTAAACCCTAAACCCTAAACCCCTAAACCATAAACCCTAAACCCTAAACCTTAAACCCTAAACCCTAACCCCTAACCCCTAAACCCTAACCCTAACCCGTAAACCCTAAACCATAAACCCTAACCCCTAACCCCTAAACCCTAAACCCTAAAACCATAACCCCTAAACCGTAAACCTTAAACCCTAAACCCTAAACCCTAAACCCTAACCCCTAAACCCTAAACCCTAAACCCTAAACTCTAAACCCCTAAACCCTAACCCCTAACCCCTAACCCGTAAACCCTAAACCCTAACGCCTAACCCCTAAACCATAAACCCTAACCCCTAAACCCTAAACCCTAACCCCTAAACCCTAAACCCTAAACCCTAAACCCTAACCCCTAACCCCTAAACCCTAATCCCTTAACCCGAAACCCTTAACCCTAAACCCTTAACCCTAAACCACAAACCTAAACCGTAAACCCTAACTGTTAAACTTAATCCATAAATTGTAAACCCTTAAATTTAAACTTAAACCTTAAACCCTAATCCCTAAACTATAAACCATAAATCATAAACCCTAAAACCTATGCCCTAACCCTTAAGCCTTAAACCCTGACCCTTAAACTTAAACCTTAAAGTGTAAACCCTTAAACTTAAACTTAAACCTTAAACTGTAAACCCTTAAACTTAAACTTAAACCTTAAACTGTAAACCCTTAACTATTTTTATAGATATACAAAAATGATGATTCCAAGACCTACTCACTCCTAACAACCGCATTTATGTTTAAACGATATCATAAAAATATTTATCATTGCATATCTATGCACAACAACAAGAAAATATGATGAAAGATGAGTATATGAGAGTCCTTCACCTCAAATGTATCTAAGGGAGGTCTCTTGAGCCATCAAACCCCAAGACCTTCTACCACCTTAGGGTGCTAGTAAAACTCGGATAAGCAAATCCGATTCAAAATCGAACCGACTCAAATACCTTGGGCAAATGTCCTTGGTTTTATAGTTTATGTTTTCCCATATCCCGAGTGCCACTTGGTGGGCATGCAGTGGTCATCGTGTAGGTGGCCAATGCAAAGACGCTGTGAGGACATCCTTGAAGTGGGCCTATTTCTCCTTTTCTATATAAACCCCTCATCCCATCCATTTTACACCTTCTCATCTCTTTGGTTCCAACTCCCCCCTTCATGCTTGACCTCTCCACTCCATTTCCAGTACTTTCCGGTACCTCCTAAACCTCCTTGAAGCATTTCTTTCCCCTAGGGTTGTAGGTTTTGGGCTAGGAAGCCTCAAGAGACCTCCCCTTGGAACCCCTTGAGGTAAAGCACTTCCTTTTACGTCCTTGCCGCCATTGCATGTTGTTGTTCATCTACATTTGTTCTTGTTTTCATTATTATTGTATTTTTCTTATGTGTCCTATAACTCATTAGGCTTTGAAATCATGTCATTGCATATGTATACAAATTGCTATGAAAAGGTTGAGATCCGCTTCCATAATATTTGTATGTGATACATACTGGTGGTCGTGAGATTAAATAGTTAGAGGAAGATGGGGTTGGTGTAATCGTCAACTCGGAAGTCTTTATGTGTAGAGATAGTGGGTAAGTGGAGGGATTTGCATGACAGGAAAGTTACTAAAGAATAACAAATAGGAGTGGAAGTAATTGACATGGTTGCAAAGAAATTTTGGTAGGGTGTTAAAGATATATAGCCAATAGGTAATAAATCGTTGAAAAGAAGTGATCCTTAAAACATGATGCTTCTATTAGTGGCATACATGTATGGTATTATACCATAAGGTGGCATACAAAGTAGTCAATAATATAATAAATTTTGAATTTGTATGTCCTTTTGGACTTTATCGGCATAGTGGTATTGCCAATAGGTAATAAATCGTTGAAAAGAAGTGATCCTTAAAAGATGGTGCCTCTATTAGTGGAATACATGTATGGTATTATACCAAAGGTGACATACAAAGTAGTTAATAATATAATAAATTTTGAACTGTATTTTTTCATGATGGATGGAGAGTATCAAGATGTGCATACATTACAATGGCAAGTATGACAAAGAGTCACATAAATACTTGGGGTGTAACGAAGCCATTGTTGTATATGCTCATTAACAAAGCTATTGTTGTATATGCTCATTAACAAAGCTACTCTTACATACCATCGTGAATAATGATGATGTAAAGATTTTATTTGACGAATATATAATTGGCATGGCACACATGGTCACGATTTTGTAGAGAAGGAAGAGAAGTATAAATGGAAGAGATCAGGTCTCAATCAACGATGGACGAAGTTATTTTGGCAAGCGCGAACATTGTACAAAACAAAAGGTAAGAAAATGGGTTGATGGGCACACCTATATTTATTTTGTATTAATATGTTTAGTATAATTGAATCCAAATTTGATGTACTTATTTTACACATAATGAGACAACGGAGGCTGAAACCCTGCTCCCGAGTGCAATATGGAGGACGAAAGAAGGATGGTGAGAAACATGCATATTTTAGTAGTGCTAGTTTAGCCATGGGAAGCGGGAACATGAAGTAAACAAATTGACAAGTGGTCTCATAACAAATGGCATAGCCATATAATTTGCATATAAGTGTGTATAATATTTTTATAATTACAATACCAACTCTCTGCGCATAGTTCCTAGTCATCGTTGTGGAAAGGGTTGCATTACTAAGGAAAAAGGTCCTAGATGGCATTGGTTTGAGAGACTACGAAGAATAATTTTATTCTCAAAAAATTAAATTTACTTTGCTTTAATTAGTGCTTTAATATTAGAACTTGTCACTTGGTGGTCCGGTCATATCAAAGGGCAGTACTAACATACTCTTCCTATTTCGATCGAATATAGAAACGTGAGGGATTCAACATTAACAGCCAGCCCCAGCAAGTCCCAACGCCATCTTCATTTTCTTCATTTTTACTTGTTTCTACTCGCACTTATGCCTCTTCTCCCGGCTAGCAGGCATTTGAACGTTTCTCTTCTTTTCTCTCGTTTCTCATTTCCCTTTCCTTCCTTTCAATTCCATGTAGGCTTTCAATTTTTTTTGCTATGCTATAGAAAAATAAAAGAAGAACTTGTAATTTTTTTAGATCTCTGTTTGTGGTGATTCTAGTTCTTTTGTGTGTTTAGGTTTTGGAGGTTGGAATTTTTTTTTGGTATTTGACGGGTTAGGTGTCTTCCGATTAAGCGATCTACTTGTAGGGACTTTTTTTATATATATTTAGATATCTGATGTTGATCCAGCATTGGCTGTTGTGAATCTTTGGCAAACAAGTTGATTGGCTGTGGTGGATTGCTTCTTCTTAACCTTTATTTAGATCTGGTTTTGTTTCATGGAATATATTGCTCATTCTTTTTGGAAATGATCGTAACCTTTATTTCTTTCCAAATCTCAGCCTCTTTCTATTTTATGTTGATTGTCTGCCATTTTTTAGGGTTGGATTAATTGAGTCAATAAAAATTGTTGGCCATTGCATAACGAAAGTTTTATCATTGGGGGGTTGCATATAAAAGTGACGATTGTGTACAATAATTCTATATTATTCTACATCACTTTTGTTTGTTGAGTACTATGTTCATGTGATTAGATCTATTGAGGTCACATTTCGAATAGATGGAAGTCACATACTATATTTTGTTTGTAATTGTTAATGAGTTCACTTTCAAGTTCAACCAGCCCTTTTTCAAAAAGAAAATATTGAAATTGATGATTGAGAATCATATAAAAGTTAAAGTGAAGTCGAACTTGGATAGTAATCGTGTACACTCTTGCATATACAAGTTCCCAGTGTTACAATGATGAATTTATGTGTTAGGGTTTACATATGGCTATTGAACATTATCAGTTTTGTCTTAAAATTGTTGACCAAAATGTAATTTTGGTCTAAATTTATTTGGTTGTTGAATGAGTTGAATATTTAGGTTGTGATGAGTCGTATGTTACTTTATGTGCAGATTTTTATTAGGGAACCATGACTGCATGTGAGTTATCGCGGGAGGACAATGTGTACATGGCTTAGCTAGCTGAGCAGGCTGAGTGATATGAAGAAATGGTTGAGTTTATGGAGAAGGTTGCTAAAACCGTTGATGTGGAAGAACTCACGGTGGAAAAGAGGAATCTTCTCTCAGTTGCTTATAAAAATGTAATTGGTGCTAGGAGGGCATCGTGGAGAATCATTTCCTCCATTGAGCAGGAGGAGAGTAGAGGCAATCAGGAACATGTTGCTGCTATTAGGGAATACAAGAGTAATATTGAGGCAGAGCTCAGTAAGATTTGTGATGGTATCTTGGACCTGCTGAAAAGCCATCTCATCCCTTCCTCAACAGCAGCAGAATCTAAAGTATTTTACCTCAAGATGAAGGGTGATTATCACAGGTACCTTGCTGAGTTTAAGACTGGAGCTGAGCAGAAAGAGGCAGCTGAGAGCACCTTGTCTGCTTACAAGGCTGCAGAGGTTTTATTTGTTACTGTTGTACATAAATCTATGATAGTGTTTATTTCTTTACATTGGGTATTTAGTAATTTATAACTAATTTTGTAGGATATTGTCGTGGCCGAACTTCCTCCTACTCATCTTATAAGGCTAAGACTTGCACTCAATTTTTCTGTATTTTATTATGAAATTCTTAATGCACCTAACCGTGCCTGCAGCCTCGCAAAGCAGGTATTTGTCCTTGTATTTTTTGATTTTCCAATTTCTTGAAGCTTTATGACAGCATTCATGGTATGTTTGTATACTTGGGATCAATTTTTTATACCACATAGATTATGTGATGAATTTAAAAATTCGGGCACAATCGTGATACCGAACTCAGAAATTGACTATTTTTTCTTCTGGGGATGCTTGCTCATGTTTGTCATTTATTTGGGTTGATAATCCAAGTATATATGAAATGATTGCAGTTTCTTTTGTGCTTGCAAGTGAACTATGGACATGTTATTTAATTCCATGATTTTGTAGGCATTTGATGAAGTGATATCTGAGCTCGACAGCTTAGGTGAAGAATCCTACAAGGATAGCACATTGATTATGCAACTTCTCCGTGACAATTTAACACTTTGGACTTCTGATATCACAGTATGTATCTTTCCCCTCTGTGTACTATTCGTATGTTGTTTTGCATTTGGTAATTTTTGTCTTTGAAAAATGTAGGAGGATGTTGGAGATGAAATTAAAGAAGCTCCTAAACGTGGCTCTGGAGAGAGGCAGTGAAAAACTTTCTTCGCTTTTGTTCTAGGAGATGTTCCAAATGTAATGTTCCTTGAACAGGATCGAAGTGGTGCTTTGTAGCCAGCAAAAATGTAAGAACAATTATATGTATGGGCCATTGAAGGATCTTTTGTAAAGGTGGTACATTAAAGAATATTAAACTTGCTTAAAATTTTAAGGTAATGCTACTTCTTTTCTTTTTAACGAAGGTAATGCTACTTGCTCTTTCTTGATCTTGAAGTCTTCGACTTGTGTTACCGACAATTTTGTCAAAGACAAACTGACAAAGTATATCCTTTACAGTTGAACTTAAATAATCAATTTGACTCAGGCTGGGTCAATGTGCCCATTAACGTTTTAATCTTGCCATACACATACGGAAGACGAGCAACACTGTTGTTGCGCCGTGGGAGGGAACCGAAAATGAGGAAGATGAAAGATGGAACAAAAAATGAGAAGATGAAAGATTAGGCATTTGGGAGGTAATAGACTAATATAAATTTATCGGGTTGGGGGGTTTTATAAAAATTGAAACCAAACCTGTTTTTAAATCTGTATTAAAAGAAGGGAAAATATTATAAATAATCAAACCCAGACCCAGTAGTAATAGACCCTAGCCATTTAATTTTGAGGTTGGCATCAGTTTTAACTGGTCAGTGACAACCTTACTTTAGAGCTATGTCTACTTTCCTGTGAGAAATATAACTATCTTTCCGTTTTTTCTTGTTTGGTCTGTAAGACGTGAAGGGGTTTTTTTTTTTTTTTCAACAAATGCATGAAAATGAGAAGTGTAAATGATATTATGTAATTTTTTTCTTTCTAACCAATCACACCATAGAAAATGGTTGGAAAATTAAAATTTTTTTCTTTTCTCTTCTCTTCTCCACTAAATTTCCTTCATTTTTTTACAAATCAAACAAATCTTTAACTCATTAAAAGGAAAATAAATGATTGACAAATGTTATGGGCAATAACTGATATTAATTCAAATTTAAGGCATGTATTAACTTTCTTTTTTTTAATTATTGCACTGGAATTTTGTGCTCTCATCTTTCTTCAATTTTTTTGTTCATTATAATCGATTTTAACCCACAGTAATTCATGTCGTGTTTTAACCCTCGTGCTTGATACAGGCTTCATGAGAACTTGACGTTATGGCCTTTTCGGATATTACCTTATCATGAAGTGCAAATTACATTACACATCAGAGATAAAGAGAGGATAACCTGGATAAGTGGCGTCCATTGAGCATTGGTCATGAGCCGAGGGAAATCACTAGTCACGACTATTTTAGGAAGAATGAAATGGTCTCCTCCTGAAAACAAGAAAACCCAAATCTTAGTCCCTCCTATATAGCATCGATCCACATTTGAACGCCGAATCTATTCATTCTGGAAAATCCTTTCATTCGCGAATAACATATATGCCATTCCAACAGCCGCTTGTATGATCAACTTGGCTTTTCTGGCCATCATGTTCAGCTAATCTGTTGTGGCATTATATTCGTGGTTTAACATTTTCGCCATCGAGGTGGTAAGTTGCATAATGTTATCATGTTATTAAGTTGCATGCTTCTTTCATGTTTGATCGGAATATCTCACGATCATATTTATGTACCGCCGAGATTGAGGAAGATCAAACGGAAAATTAGTTGATGACAAGTTGTGCTTTATTGCTTTGATCACATTTCCAACTGAAGAAAAAAGTAATCGGAGAAATTAATTTATTCGTAGGAATCATATATTTTTTGTGCTAAGTAGCTTTTTTTATATATAATTATATTCCTTAATCATCATCAGATCATGGCTACTTGTAGTAGTGATTATAAATTAATTAACCAGCCAGCTAGCTTGCTTGTGCAGATTCTCCGAGGGAGGAGATGATATGTATATGTACTTCGTGGCGGGAGTTATAAGTACAACATTCCAAGACGAGAACGCGGGCGTTGTCATCGTCTCCTCGCCTACATCATCCCCATCTTCCCCCAGATGATGATGATTATATACGGCCACCAGGTGATCATTCCCATGCATGGCCACTACATCTCCCACTTCTTCCGACCTCTTTGGGACACCCCTCCTCCGTCCTTCACCAATATTGTAGCCCACTATTACTCGCCCGACCTGCCCATGTCTCAGCTCTGCCGCCTCCACGGCTGGCGCCTCCGCGCTCAACCACGCGGAATCTTCGACGCCGTCCTCTTCGACAACGAGCTCGACCTGCTCGAGATCCGCTGACGTGACCTCCTCCCCTCGTCCACCTGTTTATGCTGGTCGAGTCCCACATCACCTTCAACTGCATCCCAAGCCGCTCTTCTTCTCTGACAACCTCTCCCGCTTCAAGTTCGCGGCCCCCAAGATCGTCCACCGTACATTCTCTGGCGGCATCTGCAAAGACCCGTTCATCCTCGAGGCCGAGCAGAGGATAACCATGAACTCCCGGCGACGTGGTCATCATGTCGGACGCTGACGAGGTGCCGAGCAGGGAGACGGTGGAGCTGCTTCGGTGGTGAGAGTCGGGTCCCGGCGGTGCTCCACCTGCAGCTAAGGCAGTTCATGTACTCGTTCGAGTTCTACGTGACTCCGGCAGCTGGCGAGGGACCGCCTATGTAGTGACGCCTCGGACCAGGTATCGGCACGGGTGGCAGTCGGACGTAATGCTCGCGGTCGCCGGGTGACATTTGTCGCTTTTGCTTCAGGAGGATAGAGGATTTTGTGTTGAATATGACGGGTATAGCCATGCGGACAAGTTGAGAAAGATGTATTACTTGGAGTCGGATCGGATACAAGGGATCGTATGCAGGGGAGATGATCTGTTTGACATGTTGCCCGAGGAGTACAGCTTCAGGGAGCAGCTGATCGGGAAGATGGGTTCCATCCCAAGGTCCGCCTCCGCCATCCATTTGCCGCCTTTCCTCCTACAAAATGCCGACAGGTTCAAGTTTCTTCTTCCAGGTGGTTGCCAATTAAGAGACCAGCTAACTTGTGGAATATACAAACCTTCCATCCATCCATCCATCCATCCATCATCTGAATTCAATTAATGATGTTGGCTAGGTTAGCTTAGCTTAAATTAAATATGGCGCATTTTCAAAAATATTAATTAATTAATTAATATCCGTTCGCCTCAATCTATTTTTTTTAATATATTTTCAGTTCTTAATTATTATTAGTTTGTAGACAGAAAATTAGCGACCTGCAAATGTATATTAATTGCATGCAGCTCATGTGTGTATCAATTAATAAGATTGTTAATTAGTTGAATTATCCATAATTGGATGGGATTAATTTATTTTCATGACATTGTGCGTAACACAAGGATATGCGTAAGTGTAATATGCACTCAAATCTCCTTTGTACAGTTGTTGCCACCAATAAAATTTCAGTGGATATTTAAGATATATTATTAAAATTCCGGAAGTAGGGTCTCTTTTTCCTCTAATATGATTGGTAGTTATTCCAGACGAGATTTCGTCTCATATAATATATATTCTTGAAAATGTTCAATTTTAATTAACACATTAATTATATGATCTGATTAATTTGAACGTCTAATTCCTTGTAATTATAAATCTCCTTTGTGCTGCCATTGTCACCAATAAAATTTTAGTCGGTATTTAAAAATATATTACAATTTTTTTAAAAAAAGGGTTTCTTTTTCCTCTAATATGATTGGTAGCTATTCATTATACTATAGGAGGAGACTTCATCTCGTATAATATGCATTCTTGAAAATGTTCAATTTTAATTAACACATTAATTATATGATTTGATTAATTTAAACAACTAATTCCTCGTAATTACAAATCTCCTCCGTGCCACCACTAGAATTTTAATGGGTATTTAAATATATATTACAAAAATTCCAAAAATAGGGGGTCTCTTTTTCCTCTAATATTATTTGTGGCTATTCCATCGCGGGAGGATATTTCGTCCTATATAATATACATTCTTGAAAATGTTCAATTTTATTTAACACATCAATTATATAATCTGATTAATTTAAGCGTCTAATTCCCAGTAATTACGCGCGCATGGTCCCTCAATCCTCATGGCTAGCTACATGCCTGGCCTTGCGGATCTAACGCCGCTTTCATTATATTATATTATATTATAAATATATAAAAGATTGAGCTGAATACTATTAGCTCTTGCAGCTAGCTACATTCTATAAACACAACAATATCTTCCGATCGATCGACACTTCCTCGCTTGTATGGTCTCAGTTTTTTTGTGGAGATGGTTCCATTCCAAAAAAGAAAATGAAGAGAGAAGGGGGGAGATGTGGAGAAGATAACGGAGGATGATGTGGTAAGTATGACAACCATTGACAACCCACAACACAGTGGCGGCCACGTTTAGGGGAGGGCATCCACATCCACCCTACCCGTTCCTTCCAGCTATTATTATTTAATTAATTTCACATATATGTCTCTGCTGCCTGCAACCAACCAACTATATCCAGTGATTCCACTTAAGAGATTGAATTGCCAAGGAAGTTGACCACCATCTAATTCTATGGCAGCTTCATCGGCCATGCCTTCTCTGTGCACCTTGAAGCCTTCCCCTGTTGTTAAAAGCCTCGCCACAAGAGGCCTTCCTTCCCTGACCAGGCGCTCTTCCTCCTTTCGTGTGGAGGCCAGTGGTGGCAAGAAGATCAAGGTTGCTCAACCTTTCGGTCAGTATTACTATGTTGCATCTTAATTTGTGATGATCATGCATGAACCCTAATTCTCCTCATATACGCTATGAAGATACTTGCATTTCATAACTGGTTGACAAATCAATCAATGCAGGGCCTGGCGGAGGCATGGTCTTGCCGGAAGGCAAAGACGCCTCGGGCAGGAAGGCTAAGGTTCATTACCTACTGATTTATTTATTAATAATTTTCCTTCTGATCCTCCACTCTGTTCTTATAAATAAAGAATATTTGAATTTTATGTATTTGAATTATATATATATATATATATAATGTAATTTGTGGAATGTTATGATATATTCATATATATGTTTGTTCTAAACAAGCAGGGAAAGGGTGTTTATCAGTTTTCGGACAAATATGGCGCAAACGTGGATGGTTACAGGTAAATTTTTTTTCTCCCCCCATTAAAGTCGGTTACATAATGTAGGATATATAGCTGACGAGCTATTGCAGAACTAAAAGCACTGCAGTAGGTTCGTGATATCAGTTGTTTTCGCTCCTTTGATTCGAACTTAGTATGTTAATACCGTGTTTTATTTATTTACCAGTCCAATTTATTCACCCGAGGAATGGTCGCCG
>JAVDBV010069660.1:0-10999 GCA_032619315.1 Piper longum
TCGGAGATCTTCTGCCTGACCTCGTGGAAGGAGTGGCGGTCACCATGACCCAACACCACCTCCTCATCCGACATCTCTCTCTCTCTCTCTCTACCGATTACCTCTTCTTCGCCTTCGTTCCAATACGAGGTTTTCGAACTCCAGCCGTGGCGAGTTTTGCGGCAACGGCGATGGAGGGATGGGAATGCGCTTTTTCTTTCTTTCGTCGACTTTGAATAAGGGCATTATATATTTTTTATTTTTTTATTTTTTTTTGATTTAATTGATTTTATATGTGTCTGACTCGCTGCGGACTTATCGGAACACGTACACACTCTTTCTTTTTTTTTAAGGGGGGGTGGGGTGGTGGGGGCCACCTAAATTGTGGGAATTAGTTGAAGTATTTTCGATTTATTGGAGGTCTGTTTGGGTCGTGTGTTATATATATATATATATATATATATTGCCTGCGAAAATGTATTTTTTTACCAATTTTTTTGTTTGATAAGTAAAAAAGTAAATAATTTATTGGAAGCAAACCTTATACGATGAGCGGAATCGATTTATCACATACATGCTTCAAGGGACGTTATCGAGGCGATGTAGGAACCTAAACGACTGAGGGGGAAAAAATATACAAGTAAATCCCTTACGAGTTTCTACGTTATTTGTTTAACTAAAAAGAAGATATTAAAGCATAATCGAAGGAAGACAGAAAAGTATATTCACATGTAATTGTGAGGCCTTAATTCTTAACTAAAAAGGGGTGCTTTATTTTTTGTAGGTAGTTTAGCTTAGATAAAAGATGAGAATTAGTGTAAGAAAAAATGTCTGACCATAAAAAAATTGTCATTTGTAATTACGGATCAAAATTTAGAATATCTAGCGGCTATCTGCCCAACATACACTAGATATTCGGTCAAAGAAAAAGGCAAGTTAAAAAATAAGTATATACAAAAAAATATCTTTGAGGATAAAACTTATGGAGAAATAAAGTAAAGTGAGCATCCTCTCGCCCAAAACCTGTTTTAGAGAGAAAACAAAAATACAAATTTATGGTAGTGGCTATCATTTACTAAAACATTGTGGCTTTAAGACGTCAAACTCAAAACAACAACATTTGAGCAAATCTGAGGTCGAGAACCCCAACAATAAAATCATACCTCGAGAACATATGTTCACGAGAGTTGGTAGCCATCATCCATGCTCTCACACACAACCATTCCAACATAAAATGGGGAAATTACTCTCTTTTTAACAATGTAAATATTTTGTATCAAGCCATTACTCCAAACATATTATGATTTAGTCATACTCAAAATGTTACAGCGCACCACCTGGCCAACATGCCCAGGGTGTATAAATTACCTTTTACTCGGTTCTCTTTTACTTAATAATATTTATGCAGTGGCTTTTTTAAAAAAAATCATAGCTTGAAGCAGCACTTTTTTTTTTTCAAAGCATAAATTTACATATAATGACTGAAAAAAAAAGAAACATAACATGGCTTAAATTCAGAAGACTTGAGTAATGAAATTATTAGAGCCCCAAAGGCCTCAGGCTGATTTGAGAAAGACCAAAGATAATAACTGCACAGAACACAAATAAAGGGAGTAATCTAAAGCCCAATAGCCAGTTTAATGGTATAAATGCATAAATCATTATAGTTAAAGCATGTTTTCTTAGGGTATGTTCAAGTAATTATATGTTAAAGCAAAAAATAAGTAGTTTTTTCTTCCAACAGCTTGAGCACTTAGGAATAGTTACACCATTTAAGATTTACATGATATTAGAATCGAAAGGATGGGTTCAAATCACATTGATAACATGTGTCCGAAAAAATATTTATTTGTCTCACATTGTATTCAATGAAATATTTGTCTCGTGTTTATCCATGCATTTAGTCTTAAAATTTGCTTGTACATTAGTCGTGTTTGTCCATGCCTTTAGTCTTAAAATTTGCTTGTACATTAGGAGTGTAGTAAAATAGTAAGTGGTGGCTCCATCTTCTAACAATTTGAGCTTGATAAGTGATTAGACCATCTAACATTTAAAGTTTTTGTCCATGCGTTTACATTTAAAATTTGCTTGTATATAACAATGAGTATAAATTTACTTGTGCATGAAGAGGAGTGTAGTAAAATATTAAGCGGTGGTTCCATTTAGCAACAACTTGAGCTTGACAAGTAGTTAGACCATCTAAAATTGACAATTATATAACGTAAACACACACACTACGCAATGCATGTTTACAGGATAGTAGCCTTCGGCTAAGAAAACTTCTTGACCTTGAATTTTAAGTAGATTCATGGGGTTAGGAGTTATTAGGTAGCAAGAAGAGAAAGTAAACCATGAACACCAGGAGAGAAGATAGTCATCAATACACGAGAATTATATAAAGTAGAATCAAGCTACAAAAGGTTTAAGATTGAAGTAGTGAATAGGTCTTTGGGCAACATGCAACGTACCCAAGTCAAATGTTTTGTTTGATGAGATGTTATTCTAAAAATCGAATTTGAATTCAATTGCTCTAAGAATAGGAGTAGTGAGTATTCCCCATTTGAGAGGACTATTGCAACTTGGGTCTTTTCCCGGTGTTGAATTTCGCTTGATATAACATATTTCAGTATACACAGTCAGTTGCCGCCAACTTGGAGTCTTTATATAATGACAAATAGAAGGCTTATGTTGATCGTCACAAGAAAAATATTTACGTTCATGCGAGTGACCTAGTGTAGGTATACTTCTCCAAAGATCAATACCCACCGGGTGAGTGCCGCAAGTTGCGACCTAAGGAACATGGTTGCTCTATCGTGTGCAGGGTTGGTATATTCACGACACTTGATGAATATGATGATTCAAACTCAGTCGAGTTCTTTTCAAGAATGGGGAACTGATGCAGTACAACCAAGTTCGTCATCAACTACACATAGTTAGAGAAAATTAAAGATGATTATTTCAAGAAAGTGGACCATCCTCAGTTCAACGTGTGTATGAAAGGAGAAAGAAGCCCAATCGATCTGCACTCCGTCATAGATAGATGTATTATCTTTACTTTGTTATTTATGTCTTAGCACACAAGTTATGGAGCCGTATCATATTAGTTGATTAGTTTGAGTATGCTATTCTAGATGAATGAATCTGGTCATGTTTTAGTCTACATAATGAGTTTGTTTTCAATTAGGGTTAGAATTAGTCTCTATATGTAGAGAAGTAAATAAAATGTCGGGTTTTTTTAAACATTCTTTGGATGATTAAATAATCCTCTATTCTGATTTAAGTTTTCTTGACTTAAATTCTTTACTCTTGTTTCTTTTCTTGAGACCGAGAAAACAATTAGTTGCCCCTTACAGGTTCTTAGGATCTATTTAGTTTGATAGATTATGAGAAGGTACTTAGGATCAATTTAGATTGACAGATTATGAGAAAACGAAAAAGATTAAGAAAGAAACACAAAAGAAAAGAAAAATAAGTTAACTTTTTAAATTTTTTTTCTTATAAATTTCTCTAGAAAGAAAAGAAAATGTTTAGAGCACCATTATCACTTTCTATTACAAAGCAGGATTTTTTATTAGCTTCACAATATGTTTTCACTCTCTTAAAATACCAAAATTTAGCAGCTACCAAAGTCCTACATACTTGCAACCAAGGGACAAAATGAAACAATAGGGAAAGAGCCTAACCAAGCAAGCTGCATAGATGATACGTATGTCGGCCAATCTGAACACAGAATGCTCAACGAGTCCCGAGCTTCTTCCTTAGCACATCCATCACAGCTCCAAAATCGGCCTTCACGTGCACCGGCGGGTTGGAAAATCGGCAAGCCATGTCGGGGATATCCTTGGAGTGATAATCAATCTTGGATTGGGTGAACTTCAACCCGTGCGCCGTGCTCACCACCACCGTCCGGTCATGAGGCCCGATCACACCACTCCTCCTGAGCTTCATCAGGGCTGAAAGAGCCACGCCGGTGTGCGGGCAGATGAACATCCCGGTGAGGTCGGCCAGAGCGGTGGCATCCATCAGCTCCTCTTCGGTGGCTTCCTCCACCACCCCATTGCTGTTCCGGAGGGCAAACACGGCTCTGTCGATGGACACCGGGTCTCCTATCTGAATCGCGGAGGCGAAGGTGGTGTTGGCCTTGATGGGATTGAACTCCTTCCACCCCGACTTGTAGTAGAGGTAGAGCGGGTTGGCGTTGGCCGCCTGGGCGCAGACGAGGCGGGGCATCCGGTCGACGAGCCCCAACTCGTGGCACATCTTGAAGCCTTTGTAGAAGGCGTAGATGTTGCCGAGGTTGCCGCCGGGGACGATGACCCAATCCGGTACCTCCCAGTCGAACTGCTGCAAGATTTCAATGGCAGCCGTCTTCTGCCCTTCAAGCCTCAAGCTGTTGAGCGAGTTGGCGAGGTAGATAGGGAGCTCGCCGGTGACCTCCCGGATGAGGCGCATGCAGCCGTCGAAATCGGTGTCGAGGCTGAGGACGAAGGCGCCGTTGGCGATGGGCTGGACGAGCTGGGCGATGGAGATGCGGTTGGCGGGGAGGAAGACGATGGCGGGGATGCCGGCGGAGGCGCAGTAGGCGGAGAGGGCGGCGGAGGTGTCGCCGGTGGAGGCGCAGCCGACGCCGACGACGGGGCGGCCGATCTTGCGGAGGCGGTTTACCTGGCTGACCAGCACCGTCATGCCCAGGTCCTTGAAGCTGCCGGTGTGACTGATCCCGCAGTGCTTGACCCAAAGATCGTTCATTTCCAGGTGCTCCTTCCCGAACCGCTCCGCCCAGAAGAGGTTGGAGTTGCCCTCAAAGGCGGAGACGATGTGGTCGCCGTCGATCTCCGGGAGCACCCACTCCTTCTTGCTCCACACACCGGAACCGTAGGGCCAGGAGGTCCGGCCGACGCGGGAGTCGAAAAGGGACTTCCAGTAGTCGCCGTCGAAGCGGCGAAGGGCGGCCATGTCGTGCTCGACGTCGAGGAGGCCGCCGGAGCGGCTGCGGTAGATGACGTCGTCGAGGGAGTAGGACTCGCGAGGGGAGGCGGAGTCCGACGGGTCGAAGGGGACGTAGCGGGCGGAGAAGCCGTGGGAGGAGACGCAATGGCGGGCCGCCTCTTGGCGGATGCTCTCGTCGGCAGGGCGCTTGTGGTGCTTGTGGGCGTCGGGGGAGGCGTCGAGGGTGCAGGCGATGCTGGTAAGGGGGAGACGTCTGTGGGAATGGCGGAGAGAGGTTTTGGGGGAAGCAGTGGTGGCGACGAACGGCAGCGAGGCGGCGGCGGCGGCCATCGATCTGGATGGGAGCGGAGTCTGAAAAGGGGGAGGGTGGTTGTGACTTGGGACGAAGGAAGGAGCAATAGGTTGGCCAAAATCTATTTATTAAATATAAATACGAATAAAAAACATAAATACTTTAATATATTTTTTTTGAACAAGTGAAATTTATTTTTGAAAAAATAAAATTAATATTAGGTTTAATAATATGAGATTATTTTTGAAAAAGTAATCTCGTATCGGTAAAGTGTGTATAGAATAAATGAAGTAATTTTATAAAAAAGAATCCTGGTGCGAATCGTGAGAAGTAAAAAATGAATCCTCAAGTGTGTTTGGACTGTGAATAAGAAAAACAAAATTACGATAAAAATATATTACTTCTTATTTTTTATTTTTTTATTTTAAAAAAATACGATGAAGGAAATTTGTTTTTCAACAAGGTGAATTTTTTTTTTACAAATTAAATTTTATAAAAATTGTAAAAGAATTGTAAAAGTCTGATAGTGAGAGTACAACGCTTAACAATTTTTTAAAATAAAATATAAGAAAGCAAATACTAAAAATTTTGATTTTTTTCTTATTTCTAAATTTTTTTTCTCTCTTGAAATCTAACAAGCCATACAAATCTTTAGAAAAAATAGTATAATTGAGTTTTATAATCAAATTGTACACAAATTATGTATATACATATAATCAATTTTTAAAAAAATAAATAAATAAAATTTATAGTTGAATTCAAGCCCCTTTGTCTAATCGACGGGGCAACCCACTTTTAATCTTTTCTTGTCCATTTTTATCGTTTTTTATAATTTAAGAATTTTTATATTAGTTTAGATATATTATTATTTTATTTATTTATTTATTTATATTTTTAAATTATTTAAATAATTATTATATATCATAAATACTTATATAATTATTTATTATTATTGATGATATATTTACTCATTAATATTAATTTTATCTATATTTATCAAATTTTATTTAAATAATTATTTATTTATTGGCTCGTGCATATATTATTATTTATTTGTGTTTAATGATATATTCATATATTTGATAACTATACTATTATTATTCATTATTGATATTAACTATTTATTTATTTATTCATTGAATTATTATTTATTTTTTTATTTATTAATTTACTTGCATATTTCCTATTATTTACTCGTATTTAGCTATATCCTTATATAATATAATTATATTATTATTTTATGATTAGTGTATTATTTATTTTTATGTATTTCTTATTTTATCTATTTATTCATGAGTTTATTTATTTATTTATTGTTTGTTTATTGCTTATCATGTCTCAATTTGTGTGCCACGTATTTAATTGTTTATTTATTTGTTTTGCATTGTTCGTAATTGAGTTGATGTTAATGTTTACATGAGCATATACCACGATTATACATTTTATAAAGTTAGTCTTTTACTTAATAATGAATTTTAATGTAGGTTTTAGAATCAAAACCCACCATAAATGTATCGATGGGCTTGGAGTTTTGACCATAGGTCTCTTAGGACTCTGCACATATTTATTGCTGACTCTATCGTGGATTTGATTTTCAAATCATAATACATATTAAATGACTATTTTATCGGAACCCACTTAATTTGAGTCATCTCGATATATTTTATTTTCGTGATTAATAACCCTTAAGTATGAAATCCCTCACACTATTTTTGAACTTAGTTCCATCTCTCGTTGTCTTCGACTCTATTTATATAATTCTTTTCACAACCCTATGTATAGTTTTTGTCAAGTTTTTAGTGAGCCAAAAATTAGAGAATTTAACCTTGCATATACGTTGGTTGCAGTTGGCTTTGGATTAGTGAGAAGGTTATTCCACTCTCGGAGGATTGTAACATCTCTATGTCTTGAGCTTCTTCACACCCAAAAAAAACTTAGAATAGACTAGTATTGTTGTGTATAACGCATGTTTAAATTTGTGGTATCAAAGGGTACTTAAGACGACTGTATGACAGTACTCGATCATTGTGCTCTTAGCTAGGAGTTATATAGAGGCTTGAAGAGGGCTTAGGTATGTGCTTGTAAAACCCTAATTTTGGGTTAAAGTTTTACCTACTCGTAGGTTACCTAGTTTGGATCAGTATCAAGTCGGTTCAAGCTAGCTAGAGCCAGACTAATTTTCAAAATATGAGTATGGGGCCCAGATGGCCATATGAATATATTATGGAGGCTAAGTATTTACGACATGCATACGATAGTTTCAATTATGATACTATATATAATAAGTTATTAGTATATATACGAAGTATACATATGATTTTTATGAGTTAGTCAGGATTTGAGACCTAGATCTAGGTCATTTCAATGTTTAGCATCCGTTTGGGATTTTCTGGGTATTTCGTTTACATGTTGCATAGTAATTTCGGATCACTCAATTGTGCCCCTCTGGGCTCATCTTGATTAAGTTCAGGGTTCGAGGCCCATTTAACCTTTTTGCCTTCATTCTCGCCTATAAAGTTAATTTTAGGATTTGAGTCTGTTTTGACTTTATACGGATTTGATCTGAGCTTTCCGTCCATATACATATTGCATATACTCATAGGTGGGCCCACTATTCTACTAGTTGTTAGACGTCTAGATTGTGTCACATGGCATGATCGGAGCCATCCACTCAGCCTTATAGCTTCAAGCAACGATTTCCCGTTATTTTTCTACTATTTTTGGAGTTATCCACTCTTAGCGCCGCCACCACTTCGACTTGCTGCGAGTCTCCGCCTCGCCCCCGGCCACCGAACACTCCTATGACTACCTCATAGCTGGTTTTCCAGTTGTACCTCTCATGACCACCATCGCTGCCGCCGTTTAAGCCGCTTTCCGGCACCGGCGAGCCACCACCCGCCAATCCGACCACCCTTACAACTTCATCTTGCCTAGATCTACATTTTGAGATAATCCATAACCTCCACCACGGCCACGATTGCTGCCGTCAACACGCCGCACCCAACAACAATTCCATGCATTTCTGACCGATTTTCGGCCAGCTAGTGGTCGGACTTCACCGATCGTCACCACCAACACCTTCATCGTGACGCCCACCGTCGATCCCGACCAGCAGCAACCCCAGCCATACCACCGTCAACATCCTCCGAAGATGGGCATTGCTGCCCCCCGTTTACCTGTTTACCTGTGATCGCATTTGCGTCTGCCTGGATAGCTCGAGTCTTCGCCCAGCCAACCCTAACCCATTTTCTAGCCCGGGTTAGTTCAACCCTTTCGGTTTGGTCTGGTTCAGCTTGGTTCAGTCTGGTTCAGCTCATTTTATAATCGTTTATGTCCATTCTTGCATCATTTTCAGTAATTCAAAAACTTTTATATTAGTTTAGATGCATATTCGCATGATTTTGCATGATTGGATGTTATGATGATTTATTTAATTATTATTTCTTTATTTATTTCATTATTTATTTATTTTTATTTATATATTTATGATATAAGATGAATGTTTACATGATTATTTGTTATTATTAACTTTATATTTAATTATAAATATTAGTCTTATTATGTGTACTAAATTGTATATATTTAGTTATATATATATATATATATATTTGTTCGTTATATGTATATTATTATTTATTTGTATTTAATTATTTATGCTTGCATTGGATGACTATGATATTATTAATATTCACGATTAATAAGTATTAACTATTTTTTTATTTATTTATTTACTAACACGAGTATATGTTGATAATTACTAGTATTTACTCATATATTTATACAGTGTAATTATACTATTATTTTACGATTAGTGTATTGTTCATGTTTATGTATTTATTATCTATCTAATCATCTATCAGTGCATTTTCTTGTTTATTTATTTATTTACTATTTATTATTATTAAGTCTCGATTTTTATGCCACATGTTTAATTATAGGTTTTTTAGCACTGTTTTCTTTATTATGATATATTGATGATATGAGAACACACCACAAATATGTATCATATAGAGGTATTAGTATTTTACTTAATAGTGGGTTTCGATGTAGGTTTTCGAGTCCGAGCTCGCTGTAGATTTGCAAATACGTTTAGAACTTGAATTACAAGTCTGTAGCACTCTCCCTACCTCCTTGATTCCTTGCACATATAGTTTAATCGTGTTTCAGATGTAGGATGACATCAGTGATGTTTTATCGGATCCCTTAAATGTCGGTCCATTTAACCGTATTTTTTATACATGTTTAATAAAACTACAAGGATGAGCTCTCTTGTTGGTTTTCGTACTAAAACTCTAGAAATATATGATACAAGCCTCTTCCCTAAGCCTATTATATAAGTACGTACATTTTTATGGATTTCACGAATAAGAGAATGAGTGGTACGGAGATATATATGGATCATACTAGTACTCCTTCAAACTCTGAAGTAGTGCGGTGTATGAGGGTAATGCAGCACATTTCTAGAATTTATGCCACTAACTTAACTGTTCCTTTTACCACTTGAGTATCGTGGTGGGTGATATAGAAGATGTGAGGGATATGTGTTGTATGTATGAATATGATTATAACCGGTGCATGCGAGCCAACATTTGCTTAAGTATGTTGCTTACTGCCTAGTGTAAGGCAATCTTAAAGTTTCATAAGTTTTCGTGGGTAATGGAATACACATTTGCCAGTTTGTATTAGTTATTTTTCGGACTAGTAATATTTTTCATATAATATATGTAGGTCTTGAAATCTTGAGTAGACATTGATGGGAGGACAGATAAATTGTAACACCCCAAATCCGGTTCACCCTCGTGAACCGAACCGGCATGTTACGGGCCCCGGTTAGGTCGGCTAACCTGAACCCACCTCGTGCGGATCCAATCTCAGCGTCTTGATGAAGACACGACTCATCATATATGAATGAATGCTCAGAATCCTAACATGATACTACAAGGATGACAAGCAAATTAAATCACACACCAATACGATTACGATAAAGTTAATAAAAATTCTAAAATATAATGGACAGAGTTTCCCCTAAAAATGCAATTAGGGGCCACCCTGTCACATCAATATATACCAATATATATATAACTATAAATCAACATCTTTATTCACACATGATTCTAATCTGCTGTAGCATATTTCTCTGAATCTTGGGTCTTAGCCCACCTGTGCCCTCTATTCATTTTTCATATCATGGCATCACGCCTTGACAATTCATCATATCATCATACTTTTCATTATCTCACATCAGTTCAATTATAATAAAAGCATAAATGAAATATTAAACAATCATTCACCAAACATATGTGTGTGTGCAGAAGACCTCATTGCTCCTCCGTCCAGCTGGCACATCCATCTCGTACTCATCACCTACATATAGTACAAAAACGTCAGTAACAAATGTTACTGGTCCAAAATATAACTAATAACAAACTGGCTATGAGAGCAAACTCTCATATGAAAGAAAAATACATATACTCCTCATGAACTCTCTGAAGGGCATCTACCGAGGAGCCACTGGGCTGCAGACCCAGTAGCATCCTGAACTGACTGAACTGCTATTGTTGTTGCCGCCCTCGGCATTTTCTTCATTTTCTGGTCTCAAATCCTAAGCCCTCTCTTTACCTCCATATTTCTCCTGGCCTTGAGCACGAAGACCGAGTACTCTCAAGCAGCCGCCATTAGTACCCTTTGAACCACAAGTCATGACATGCACTGTACTAAACAGTACCCGTAAACCTCCACGTTCTCCGGGTGTGAGGAACTCAAACGCGGAGTTGTCAG
>JAVDBV010069661.1:0-12779 GCA_032619315.1 Piper longum
CCTCGCAGACGTCGACGCCCTCATCAACCTCGAGCTCGGCAGCGCCATGAAAATCACACTGCTCAAGCTCGACAACACCACCATCGGTAAAAAAAAAAAAAAAAAAAAACTTTTTTTAATTATATGACGATCTTTCCTGTGCTTCAAATCGATTGAATTGTTAGTGAGGGGATTCATAAGCGGTGCCCACTATTGCACGCTGGCTGTTCGATGAAATGCTGAATAGAGTAAAAAAATGTGTTCAATGTTCTACCCTCTAACATAGTATTATTAGTTTTGGTTATTGTTTTTTAACTCCGAAAGCAAGTAATTGGTGGTTATGTGTGTACACAAGAAGGCGAGCTTTGCCTTGGTATATAGGCTTTCAATCTGATTGCTTGCTTAAGTGCATTTGGTCTGTGCTGCCCATCTGCTTCATTGAACGAAATGTCATCCTTTTAAGTCCCGTCCTTGTTTGATTTGACTCTAAAAGAGTGTGACTTCTTCATGGATGTCCTTACATACTAATTTGTTTTACTATGTCATTGTTCCATTCCATGTTTCTTGAGTTAAAAAAAACCCTTTAAAATGCTGCTTAGCTCAAATAATTGCTTTCGTATTTCCGTTTGTACGTTGCAGATTCTTGATGTTATATCATGTTTCTCAACTCAGCTCAAATAATTGTTTTCCTCTTTTCAGTTTGTACTTTGTATATTCCAATGCTGGATCATGGTTTAGTAAGCCTGTTGTCGTTTTTTTTTAAAAATTTTAATATAGTGCAATTGAACAATTTGAACTGTTTTTCAGATGTTGCCGTGCTCAACACTGCTACTGTGAAAGATTTGAAGTTAGCCATTCAGAGGAAGATTAATGAAATCGAGCAGTCACAGATGGGTCATCGCCACATATCCTGGTAATACACTAATGAGGAAATAAGTTTGCAGCCCTTTTTTTTTTTACTGCAATTCAGGCAGTCTCTTTTATTATGGATTTCGGTTATATTACAATGTAAATTCATTATGAATCTCTTCTTTCGGTAGGAAGCATGTGTGGAAAAATTTTTGTCTAGCTTATCACAATGAGAAGCTGATAGATGATAGCAGCGTCCTTCATGACTTCGGAGTGCGTAACAATTCTCGGGTAACATTTTCTGTTTTTCTTGTCGTGCTGCTCAAACTTTCTGATTTTACCACTGCGTAATAAATCTACTTTCTGGTCGCTGTTATCATTATCTCCTGAGGTGAGGATTGAGGGTGACAGACGGTGAAGTATATCAGAAGTGATTAATGGCAGCGTGTTTTTATTTAAACTGAACCAATTTTTATGCTATGAGGAACTGCTATATACTTCATTTGCGAGTGATATTTATTGCTAATAGCTTATTTTTAGTAGTACGTCTCTCAGTAGTTTTTTACATGTTGCTTAGAGAGCAAGGATGGTTTACATTGAACAGGGTGCCAGATATACCTGTGCTATTTTTTTCTCGTCTTTGGCGGTCATTGTACTTGACATAATAATTGTGTGACAAGACATAGAGGATGAGGGTTTGGAAGTGCCGAATGTTGCAAAATATAATTTAGAAAATGTATTTTTGGCTTCTCTAGTAATCATATATGCAAACTTGGACCTTGGTAGTTTAAAATTCATTAGTAGCTTCCTTCCCCGCCGCTAATAACTGGAAATGCAGGTTCGGTTTCTCCCTTGTGTTGTGTCCCGGCTTCATCGAAGGCATTCTCGAAGACGAAAGCACCGCTTTTTCCATGGTCTTAACCAACGATAATCATTGTGATGTCTGTATTGGTCATTGCTTTTCAAATCTTCTAACCATGTAAGTTAATGTAGTATTTTTTCTTAAAAACAATCGTTTTTAGTGGATGATGTTCTTATTTGGCACACGAATCTGTGTATCGTTCTTGAGAGAGGGTCACCTCGTTCAAGGTTGCAAACAAGTAGTGGGATAATTTTAAGTGAAGTCTTAGTATCAACAACTGATATTCAGCAACTTGTAAACCTAGCCATCCATCTACATCAGATATATTTTTTTATAACTTGGGCAACAGTACCTTCATCATCTAACCATCTTAATAAATCTAGCCATCCATCTACATCAGATAGTTATATTTTTTTATAACTTGGGCAAGAGTACCTTCATCATCTAACCATCTTAATCATCTAATGACTCATGTTATATGTAGCTGACACAAGAGTATTAACTAAAAACAATTGGCCTTCAACAATGAAGTTTTAAGATACTATTAATTCAGCCATTTCAGATTCACTTGATGAGCAGGGCACTGGATTTTGAAACTTCATTTCAACAATGGAGAGTTGAACTCATAAAATTAAACCATAAAACCTTTCTTTTTTCTTTTTCCATTGAGCCCATGCTCAAAATTACACTTCCAAATTCTGAATAACCTAAATATCAAGTACACGATACTTTTAAAAAAAGAGTTCTGTTTTCTCATTTCAACAACAAATCAAGACATTGTGAGAACAAATACAAGAAACTAGAGATGTACCACTCAACAGAGTTTACCTTACACCTGCAAAGGTTTCAAATTCCCTTATTTCATGATCATCTGAAATACTTCTGAAATAAATGTGCGGCTCCTCTTCCTTCCGCTCCTGCACCAGTTTTTTTATGTCATTCAAAAGGAAAAACCCAATCACACTTACATGATTCACAACTATACAATCAACCTAACTCTCTCACATAATCCTTGAGACAAAACTTACTAGCAATAAAGCTAAAACTTACTGCATTTGTGCTCTGATGAAACCTCCAAATTTCTACTCCATAATCTAGACTCTAGATGCCTGATGCTGCATTGCATTCGTTCATCTTTGCCAAACCTTGCCCACAGCTTCAAACTCTTCAAAATGCAACTTCTGGCAGTCACCTTGCGACACCAAAATGTTTGGTATGTTTCCGCTTCGTTTGTGGAATCAGCCATCATAGGAAACACATCCGTCAATGCTCCTGTACAGTTGGTCGCTCGCAAACCAAGAACACACTGCATTTTTAATCTAGGGTCCCGTCTTCACAATACCTTTTCAAAATTAGGTTGACGAAGAAGATGCTCTTCCTCCATGCTTTGATGGAGGCAATTCGTCGAACACCTAGCAACATCACGAGCCAACAATGCTAATGAGAAAAATCGGGCCTCAATCTCATCATCTCAACTAAAATTATTCACCAAATTGCATCAACGCCACCAATCTAACAACCCCGAGAAAAAAAAATCCGATCTCAACCACAACCAATTCGTTCTTCAATTAATCCATCAAATTCCCAATTCCCAACCTCCCCCAGAGCTGGACGCTCCACCATCACCCACCAAGGTGAACATTGCAGTCTTTGCTATAAAAATCGTTCTTCTCGATCAGCGCCTTCACAAGGTCAGGGCAAAATTCGTCCTTCAGATGGTCTTTTCCGCTCCGACTCGCCGTCTCCGGCGAATCGGAAGAGGCCGGCGGCAAAAAACAAACCTGACAACCTCTCTCCGTCTTCTTCCCAAGCCTCCTCCCACGCCATATCCTCCTCATCTTTCCGAAACGAGATTGATTCCCCTCCTCCCTCTTCTTCTCCTCCGAATTTTCCGCCGTCTCCATCGTTCCCAAAACCTAGAAAAATTTCCAACAGAGGTTATTGTACTCCAAGAAAACCAACTCCAAAATCCGAATTCGAATCTTTTGATGTCGCCGGAAAAGATGGCGTCGGCGCGGCGGGAATGGCCGGGGTGGGACCTGGCTCGGTTGCCGCCGGCGTCGACCGACCGGAACGTCGCCGGCGCCGGCGCCGGCGGAGAATCGGTGATCGGAAAATTGAAGGTGAGGTTGCCGTCGAAGCTGATTTTCATTCGTGTGGCTGGACTGTTGAAGTCGGCGGGGGGCCATGCTACACGTGTAAGGTTCCTGCTATAATTAATTAGAATATATAAAATTATTATAGCTTTTATTATATAGTATTTCTTCCCAATTATTTATTACGTAATAAATAAATAAATATTAGTGATATATTTTTTACAATTTATATGTTCGTGATTTGTGGTGTCAAGCTCTATTATTGGTCCTAATTATCATAATTTATACAATATAATAATTATTTTTTAAACCACAAATTAAAAAAATTTAAACGAAATAAACAACTTTTTAGCCGTACAAGCATGATTGACTGAGATATTTGACAAACATAATAATTAAACAAAATATTAATTTTGACTGTGTGAACTAAGTGTTTTATTTAGCTTTGGAAAAAAATTAAGTGTCTTATTTTAAACATTTTTGTGCCCTCTAATTATTGCATGCACGCTGGGAGTGTAAAAAGGAGTGGATAAACATCTTTTTCAATCAATTCAAATGAAAAACAGTTGTATGAACCTGTATGTTGCAGTCGCATGCGGATTAAGTGCATTTAACGATGGTTTTTTTTAAAAAAAATTATTTTAATGGTTCAATCGCATTGTCTATTTATATTTATCGCGTTAATTTTTTTTGTATATGATAAAATATTTATTTAAATTTAGCAAGAGATTTGTCCTTTTTTTTCCAAAATAAACTTGTATACCAAAATTAGAAATTAAAAAAAAACACTGTACAAGTGGAACTGAAGTGTTCAACGGACCCGTTGACTTTTTTCCGCAGCAAAATTTTTATAATTTTAACAAATCATAATTAAAAGGCGACTTTTAATATAGTATTTATAATTTGGGCGTAGCTTATACAGCATTCATTATTTAATTTTTTTATTTAATAATTAAATTGCTCATAAATTTGATTCTCATGGCCACCATCGTAGAATTGTTGCCGTTATTTCTTTTAAAAAAATTTTGAAACTTAGCTCCTCCCCGATTAATTAGGAGAAAAATTAATTCTATGTCAACTGTATTTAAAATAAGTAATGAAAAACATAACTTAATAATTTAGATCGTTCTTTACGACCTACTTCCCGCATCTCTGTGAACCGACCACCATCGATAGTCGCCGGAGACGCCACAGCGGGCGAGGACATAGATTCCGATTCGGAGTGGGGGGCGGATTGATTGGATTTGGATTCCTGTCCGCGCTGCTCCACAAGGTGACACTTCCCTTTCCGTTTTTGCCTCGGAAAATGGCAGATTCGGCAACCGCGTTCAAAGGCCGTGCCCTTACTTATTTTTATATCCTCCTCTACATTGCTTTATCGAGCGGTCAGATTTTCTTCAACAAGGTCCAATTCTTATCTCATTGCTTCTATATCTATGCTTCTTGCGTTTGATTGTTTTTTTTTGGGTGAAGTTGTTGGGCTTTTGTATGGAGCTAGTTTTGTGGGTGCTTCCTGGATCGGCACTTGTTTTTGGATGACAAGATGTGCATTCTTCTTAGGAAATCAGAGTCCAATTGCCATTTTCTTTGCTTTGCACTCTTTTAGAGTAAGAGTTTGACCCAATTAGTGCAAACTAAAGGTTTCAGATTGATCTATTACTTGGGCCCTTTCATTCTTTTCGGTTTACGTGCTTTTTTCACTTACCCAATCTTGCAGTGATGTGAATTTGCATTGTAGGTTGCATCAGTTTGCTTATTGATGTTGGCTGCTTTGTATTTGTTTTGCAGTGGGTGTTATCATCCAAGGAAATTAATTTCCCATACCCTCTGGGGTTGACTCTGATGCACATGGTGTTCTCTTCTGTTTTATGTTTTATTCTCACCAAGGTTTTAAAGGTACAGCTTTATATATCCACTGTTTGAGCTTTAGAGACCCTTGGCAGGTAAGAGACTCTTTGTGAATTTTCCTCTTAATGTGAAAATCTTCATTTTTGTCTCATAGGTAATAAAACTTGAGGAGGGAATGACCATTGACATGTGAGTCCAAATTAGCTTATATATATATATATATATATATATTAAATATGATCTTTCCTACTGTTATTCCCATTCAGTTGTTTTTTGACTATTGTATTGTTAGTGCATGTTAATTATGCGTGTAAGAGAACACATAGTAGTTATGGGATGAGTTTTATTAGCAAGTGCCAGACCTCCACTATAAAGCAATGTAATATGATATTATGATTTATCACATTGACAAATAAACCTTTAATTTTGTATGACATGCCACCTAAATTTTGACTAAATAAAATAGTATCTTAGCCTGGTGGAATAATGCATGATTGAGGTAAAAAAAACCTTCCTTTGAATGATAAATTTTATGAGCAAAATGTTTCTGGTGTTATTATCATATTTTAATCAATTAAACATGTAGATTTGTTGCTGCTTGTTAGAAATAATTTGAAATGAGCACTCACCATGTCGTCAAACTATAGATACCTCACCTCAGTCGTCCCAATTGGTGCAATGTTTGCGATGACTTTATGGTTGGGAAACACAGCATACTTGTATATATCTGTTGCTTTTGCACAAATGTTGAAAGCTATCAGTAAGTGGCTGTTTCCTTAGTCGATTTTTGGGCATATATTTTATTTCAGTTCTTGAGTTCCTCACTTTGGTATCCGATTGCAGTGCCTGTGGCCGTTTTCATTCTTGGAGTGGCAGCTGGTCTTGAAGACCTGAATTGGAGAATGTTTCTAATTATGTTTGTGATTAGTTTTGGCGTTGTTGTTGCTTCTTATGGAGAAATAAATGTTAGCTGGATAGGAGTGGTTTACCAAATGGGTGGTGTCGTCGGTGAAGCTTTGAGACTCATTTTTATGGAGATTTTTGTGAAGAGAAAGGGCCTAAAATTAAATCCTCTGTCTGTTATGTATTATGTCAGCCCCTGCAGGTATGTGGTAAATCTAATGGGTTCTTAGTTGCTTATGTGATGAGCATTATTGTCTTCTTTAGAGCCATACTGCTTTTAAGGGTCTTATGTTTAGGAAGTCTACTTCATTAGAATTTTATATTATTTCGTAATAATATTTTTAGGGCAATCAGGAAATTGCTTACTTTAGGAATCTTTGGATTATTTTAAACTAGTTTTTTTTTTTGCCATGTGCAATCTAAAAATTTTTGTTTTGTACTTTTCCCATTAGAACTTTCATATTTCAGGTTGAAGTTTTCTACTCTCTATAATTTTTTAACTAGACGTTAGAGCACATAATCCTACATAAATTAGAGATCATATTCATTATCATGATTATTTTATCTACTTGCTTCGGAAATTAATAATTTTACGTTTAATCCTACTTTTATTAGAATCATTTGTATTTTAATAGTAGTAATTACTTGGTTTAAGATTTCCACTTGCTAAAATGTGTTAAAATCAAAGTGAGCATGGTCTAATTCTAATTGGCTTAGATTGCTCAATTTTATTAATAGTATTTACTTTAAATATACAATTTTGATTTTGGTTGATATAGATTTAGATTCTTATAAAATTTCAATATTTTCACTAAATATGAAAAGTACAAATTGTAAATTCATTGAAGTAGCAAAGTTTAAATATAACACTCGTAATTTATGGTTAAAAGGCGTCAGCAACATTTTCTGTATTAAGTATAGATATAGACTTGCTCAATGCCTATATTCAATTTTATGAGGAGACAAATTCCAAGTTTTTCTTTTTCCCCTTATTCTCCTTTCTTAGTGGCCATCTTTTACTCTCTAGCTTGCTTCTTTTCTTAATGTTACTGTTTTTTGCTGACTAATTTATGTAACTTTTAGTGTTTGTTTTTCACTATTGCATTCACTGGGATGGCTTATCGGAGTCAAAAGTTTTCAATTTTATCATCCGGATCCCATTTTTATGTATGTGCATATGCTAGATCTTTTTATTTTATTTTGGATTTCATTTTTATTTTATTTCCTTAACGATTGTGCAGTGCATTATGCCTTTTTGTTCCTTGGATTTTCCTGGAAAAGCCAAAGATGGATGCTACTGGAACATGGAATTTTCCGCCACTAGTTTTGGTTTTAAATTCTCTGTGCACATTTGCTCTTAATCTCTCGGTATTCCTTGTAATATCGCACACCAGTGCCCTGACTATTCGAGTGGCTGGAGTTGTCAAAGACTGGGTTGTCGTATTGCTCTCTTCTCTTCTATTTGCAGATACGCAGTTGACTGCTATAAACTTAATTGGTTATGGAATTGGTGATGTGTTACCCCTTTGGCTATTAATATCATTTTCACTGCTTATCTGACAAATAGGACACGCTTGGGCCAGTGGAAATTCTGACTTTATTTTTTTTGGTAATATTTCCTTTTCTTGTGTAGCCATTACTGGTGTAGCTGCATACAACAATCACAAGCTGAAAAAAGAAGTCAGTGGAGTCAATTCAATTGAACCTAAGGATGTTGGTGAACAGGACAATGCTCCTAGGGTGGATGATGGGACATCGGCTATGCCTCTCTTGCCAACAGCTCGTGAAAAATGAGTTCCTACATGAAGCATGAAATCACAAATGTCTGTTGAAGGCATCATTATTTAAGCTTTATTCGTTTCTTTAACTTAATGTACTTTCGCTTCTTAGCTTTGTAATCTTTAGTCGAAACAGGATTGGCAATAGTTGTGACGAGAAGAATGATCATACAAAAAATATTCCAAAGCATTGTTGAGAAAGATTCTTAGTGTCGAATAAAAATATTGTTGAAAAAAAGTCTTGACTTGTAAAACATTGATTAGTACAACAATTCTAAGACAACTTCTCAACTCTTTCTTTCCAGCCTCTTTTGAGTAGGACAGAACAGTTCTGCATCACACAACATTAAGGAGATATGCAGGTAATATCTATGACTTCTTGGTTTGATTTTTCTTTTCTTTTCTTTTCTTTTTTAAATGTGTATGACTTTTATCTTTATGTTTCCCTTTTGTTTAACCATTTATGGTAACATTTTTCTGGCAGGCGATTGGCAGCTCTAAAAAAGTCGATGTTGTAAAGTGCTATTTCATTGAAAGTGGTCCTTTTGTGGCCCGGCTTCAATTTTTGTTTGAAATTGGATTTTCTTCCATTTGGAATCTTGCCTAAAGATCAGTTGTCTTCCCTCGGTGAATGAGGAAATTGTCATTTTACAAAACAAAGCCACGTTGACATTGGAGTATAAGATTCTTTTATCTTGCAACCTTTCAATGAAGTCTTTGTACTGAGTGGCACCCCCTAGTTTATTTCGAGGCTGTGCTTGGGTTTAATTCATTAAGATTTAGGGGTGTGTGAACATTATGTCCCAATTTTTTCTGTAAATGTGATGTTTGATTTTGCTCAGGTGAATGCATCTTATTGTTTGAGTATACCCTAAACCCTCAAAACACTCTGGTCCTCCAAATTCAGCATGCAGAACATGATCAAGAGGAAGAAAGTTTTTTCATTGGTTTTGCTTGCAGAGTTCTCTAAAGTGGAGTGGGAGAGTCCTCAGGTACATAATTTTAGCCGCTAGTTTCAATCTGCATATTAGTTTCATCTCCAGTTTCTTATGTACTGGACTTGCTCATTACTTCTTCATTTTCATGACTTCAAATTCAAGATCTTTGTTCCGATGGGTGTTTATTCCAGCCTACTTCAGTCTGTTTCTAGCTTTTTTTTTAGGACAAACCCATTAGAATTAAGATCTGTCAAAAAAAAGTAAGAAACGTTTGTAGACATTCTGTTTGTTTCAGTCAGAAGAAGAAAAAAGGACATGTGACCGTCACGGTTGGAATTCCAAACATCACGAAACCCTAATATAACCATGTAGGAGTGAAGGCTAGCAATCAGCATATATGAAATTGTAGCTTGGGGAATAAAAAAACTTATATGAAATTGTGAAATCAAGGTGGGAAAAAATTCCGCCGTGTTACATAACTCCCATGTTTGGAGAGTGTACATTAAATTTAGGTTAAGTAACAAGTGAGTGATATATAAGGTGCATTCATATAATCTATATTGGCTTAGCTAAGGGCAGCTATCCAAGGGATGTGTCACAGCCATTTGGTTGGACTGGTTGGCGACATAGGTCCTTAGAGACGGTGAATGAGAGAGGCGAGAGTTCTCTTTTGAACTGCCACCGCCGTCACGGCATCTGATCTTCCGTTGCAGCCTTCGCCGGGCTAAGTAGCCCCTCACCCATGGCGTCACGTCCTCTCCAACCTTAATCATCACGAAGAACAAGAATCGATATATGATGATCATGCTGAATAGAACTGTTAAGTCCCACCATTTTGATCGGTTCACGGTGATCTGGAACACATTCTCCAGTATATATTCCCCGGAGATTTTTGGCATGTCCGGCGTCTGATTGTCAAAGATTAAGCCCTTCAGATCATTTTGGTACTGTCCCTGTGAAGCCAGAAGCAAATGCTTGTTATAAATTAGCCATTAATAACAGTCAAATCTCAAATGACAGTAGAAAACCTACATGCCTATACAGGGGTAATCAATCATTAAAATTTTGTTATTAATTATATAATCTTAGTTTAAGATTTATGTATAATAGGCATTTGGTATTAACTGGAAGAAGATAGGAGTACCTGAAGTGCCCAGTAGTGGAAACTGATATAGGACATGGGGTATCGCCAGACAGGCTTAGGAATATCTTTGGGTAGTCTGAAGTAGCCAGAAACCAGCATGAAAATACCCTGAGATTGTGGGAAGAAATTGAAGTGATCAATGGTATCAATGTTCATCAATTGATGAAATAATTAATGGGTCATGAAGAACTCACTTGGATGCCAGCTCCAACTATGATCCCCATGAGGAAATTTGGAATGACACTGGCTATGGCCATCATCAAGCTCTCAACGACAGTGACGCTGGCATAGAGACAGAGCACGAAGAACAGGTAATGGAGGAAGCCTGGGTGGAGTCTAACCATGAAATAACAAATAGTTCCTGATATGAATGTTATCATTATCAGAAATGGCATAGCAGACAGTGTGTTGGCTATCACAAATGCTATCACTCCATAGTGCCCATTCAACCTCTCTCTCTGAAATACCTGCATATATACATATAATCCATTAATTCTTGTTTGTATCTCCATTGGTCTTTCTTTGTATTGATATTATTGATCAAGATATTGTACCTTCATATCCTCCACGAAAGAAGGAAACCCTCCTATGGACATGAAGGTGACAAAGCCGAACACAAAAGAAGCGCATGATCCTCTAGCCTTCCCTCACAAAGAATGCAAGTTAGAATTCATCAAACATTGAACAAAGAATCGATTTGAGTTTGGTTTTCGCATAATTTGTTGTTAGTAATTGGGAGCCTACCAAAATGGAAGTGTAGCCTGTACCCACATCCAAGTAAATGGTACCAATGCAAATGGTGACCACAATGTAAATGACAAGCCTAAGCCAATAGTATCCAAAATCCCTTGACATGTTCACGAAGGAGCGTTTTGTTAAGGTGTAGGCCTGCATTATGAAGCTCGCTTGACTCCCTCCAGAGTCCAAAACTGTTCCTTTCTGAACCACACACAACAATTCAATCCATTCATATATAATTGCACATATAATTTATTTTTGTTCGATAGTAACATATGGTACTTACAACTTTGGAGATGTCATCCACTCTTTCAATTGCTGAGTAATAGTATTGGGAGGAATGGTAGAAGTTGATCAGAGTTCTGATGGCTTCGGTTGTGCTAATCTTCTCCAGAGGATCATCTGTGGTGATGAACTGTTTGCATCCAATATTGATGAATGAGTGATCTTGTAACTACATAGTCAGAGCTACTAAGCATGAAAATTTATACATACCCGAAGCTTCATTGATCCTTTAAGAGTAGCTTTCACTTTGTCAAAATCTGAGTTGATGCACCTCAAGAAATGGTCTGATGGGTTCCTCAATGTAGGGCAAGGGAACCCAGCTTGAGCAAAGAACTGGATCAGATGATAGAGGCTATGATCAGTAAAATGATTGATTTATGGGAGCAAATCAAACCAAGCCTACCAAGAAAAATACAAAGCTGATCACCTCATATGCCTCAGAAGCTTTGCCAAAGTAAACAGTTTTCCCACTTGAAAGCAAGTATAGCTGATCAAAGAGCTCAAACACCTCGCTGCTAGGCTGGTGGATTGAAGCTATCACAGTTCGACCATCCCTGGATAGTCCTCGCAATGTCTGTGTCACAAAAAACGCCGAAGCACTACACACCCAACAAATCAGAACATTAGCTTTAAATCAAGAAAAGAGAGATAATCAAGCTGCTTATAGATATACCTGTCAAGGCCACTGGTAGGTTCATCAAGGAAGAGCAATCTGGGCCTCGTGAGGATCTCAAGAGCAATGCTAACCCTCCTCTTCTCTCCACCACTGATCCCACGCAAATGCCAATTCCCGATCACCGTATCGGCACAGTCTTGGAGACCCATTTCCACAATGGTGCCGTCCACCAACGCTTGCTTCTCCGACCACGCCATCTTGTCCGGCAGCCGCAGCCTCGCCGAGTAGGCTATGGTCTCCCTCACCGTCAATGTGCCGATCAAGTTGTCGTCCTGCGTCACATACGCCTGCCCATCCCCATTCCAATACCCATATCACCATTCCATTCAAACGTTACACTACATAGCTCAATAACCTTATCTTAGAATAATTTTCGAACTATTAAATAACTCGGTTACCAATCTTAATCTTATCATTCTATACAAATGTATATTAGACTAAAATATGAAATTAGATAAACTCAATCATAGCTAAGCTAGGAGTGTAGTTCTGACCGCGGTGCCGAAGGAGAGATTGGCTTTGCGGCCGTTGAGGAGGACGGAGCCGGAGAGGAAGGCGTTGGTGGCGAGGCGGCCGGCGAGGGCGTCGAGGAGGCTCGACTTGCCGGAGCCGGAGGGGCCCATGAGGGCGGTGAAGCTGCCGGGCTCGGCGTAGCCGGTGAGCCCCTCCAGCACCCTTTGCGT
>JAVDBV010069664.1:0-11735 GCA_032619315.1 Piper longum
ATATATATATATATATATATATATATATATACGAATATTATTTGTGAACGGTGTGAACTTCAATTATCGTAATTAATTTTGTATCTAGTGGTATATGTTGAATAATTATTAATGAAACGGTTAATTATCAAGTTATATATATAAATATATGTATATGTATGACCTAATAATTTATTTATGTAGTATTTTACCATTTCAAATTCTAAGGTTTGCACCTTTTTGAATTTTTCTAGCCTCAAAACCAATATTAGTTGGTGAGATACACATGAACATTTATGGACCGAAATCTCAACTGAAACTATCAATATCGAGTGATGATGCGTTAAAATAACAAAGCAGATAAAGAAATAGTCTTCCCTTTGAGATATGCAATTGTCACCAAGCTGTCACTAACTTGACCATTTCATATTCTACTCCAACTTCCATGCACTACTATGCTAAATAATCGCAAAATTATTAAAAAACAATGAATCAACAGGCAAACTTTCAATTAAAGCGGCAATATCAAATATATGTTTCTTGCCAATATTTGCTTCTTCTTCCCTCCCAACTACAAAGTCCAGTCCAATGAGAACATACAAAATCAGAGGTCAGATTGTTTCGGTCGTGATTGCGCCACTCTTTGTGGGATTGAGAGGAGAAATTCATCGACAGATACCCATTGGTTTTGTTTCAGAGGTGTTTGTATCATTGTGTGTGAAAGTTATTGGTGGGTTCACTCCCAACTCAACTATTGGTTGGAAGTTGGAACATACAAAAAGGACGAGCATGTGGGATCCTTTGGTGGGTCACCTAATGCTTTCTAATAGTTGGGTACATGGTTGGTCAATCAAGAAACCTCTTTAACAAAACTTGCGTTCCATTCAATGAAGACAGAAGCAAAATAACGGCTTTGATGGGCTACACTTGTAGCTTCTTAATTCATGCGTCTTAGCAGAAAATCTGAACAATGTTTTAATCTGATTTATTTTAGCTAAACGCGTAATTAGAAAAAAGATAAAAAATGATCATCATGGATTACATGGAAATTAGATACTCTTCTTCTTCTTCCTAATGATATTTGATCCTAACCAATATCTGAATTCAACATGGAAAAGATATCTATGTCAACTCTTTAAAAAGACAGTGCAAGAGGAAAAACACACCTGTTTTCCATGTTGTACCATGTTCATGACCTAATTCTCGCTATTTGATCAATACACTCAGATTGTCAGATCTATGCGAGTCCTAACTTTAAATTTTTACTTATCCTTTTCTCCATTCTTGCAGTCTGCTATTCTCCATTCTTTCTGCCATTCCCTTTATTCCTTGGAAAGCATTTATGAGATTGAAGAGGATCATGTGCTCGCATATCTTTTAAAGTCCCCTGTCTTTTACCCCAGTTCCATCTTCATCCTACAAAGTGGCATCAATTTCAGCTTCCTCACTGTTGTTCCTTTCCTCCAACTTGACGGGATTCTTCTTAATATTATTCCTCATTGTGGGCGGCCCTTCTTTTTATTTCTCTATGATGTTGCAGACCTTGGATGCTAAAGTAGAGCATCATTTTAATTGAATAATAACCATCAATTAGTTTCAATTTAATTCCCCTTATCAATATGGTCCCATTCTCACATATGGAGGCTCACACAAATCGTTCTGGCTAACCAATATCCACACATACAGGGATGTTCCATTCATTTCAATAGTAACATAACGTAGGAAAAAAACATACGAGTTTGCATGGTACCTAACGCAATCCAAATGCATGATATGTCTCTTTGGACGGCTAAAAGAGGGGAAATAATATGGTTTCCATGCATGGGTTTTGTGTGACTGCTTTGTCTCCCCTTATTTGTCCCCTTTGTCACAAGCAGCTCTTAGTTCCTAATCACATAGCTTTTCCATTCTTTTGCAGGTTCCTTAGAAAAAGATGGAAGATTTGATTCTCTGTTTGTATTATCTCTCAGAAGTTGGAAGGCTTAAATTCTTCAATTGAATAAGAGCAATTGAAAAAGCAGTTGGGGCAGGAGAATACAACAGCGTTAGTGAGTATGAAATAATGAGTGGGGTTTCATGTGCATTCTGGCAATGAACTTAACTGGGAGCAGCTAAGCTAATCAATAATATAGGTAAAAATTGTGCACAGTAAACACTTGTCAGCTTGTACCAAAAAAAAAAAGAAGAAGACGAAGAGGAAGAAGAAGAAGGTCATCATCAACAAGGCTAGCAATGCTGAGGTTATGAAATAGCATGGTACCTAATTTAAGAGGTCAGATGTAAAATAAAACGAGAGTGCAAACGTTTCAATCCGTATTGAAGAACATATACAAACAACTTGCTTTTGCAAATTCAAGCATTTAAACTAAGTGGGTAGGATGTGGTTGATAGAAATTAGAAAACCCAACTCATCAACCCATCCAAACTTATTTACAAAGCAGCAGATTTACCAAATGCAGAGTCAATAAATGAACGTTGGTAAGGTCAAACAATTATTGGTGTGGGGTTTGATCAGCGTAATGAATTATGAACCAGTGGGACTTGATTAGCATTGATCAAAGGGGCACTCCCTCCTAACCATTACTTGCAGCTGGATGTGACTTAGCCACATGGGGCTTTAGATGCCATGCTAATTTGCCATGCATGATTGAGTGGCAAAAAAAGGCTAAGCAGCTTGAAACCGTGCGTTTGATTTGTTTTTCTTCTTTAAGGTGAATGCTCATTTGCAGATGCAGCTATATTGCTTCAAGACCTGACAGAACATTACTATTTTTTTTTTTAAGGAAAAGGCTAAAAAGCTTCCTAAAGAAAGCGATGAATCAAAGTTATTAGTTAATTGCATGGTGGTGAAAGTTTGTTTGTGGTTTGGGATATGGAGTGAAAGGTGATGAAAACGATGATACCATGAAAAAGGCAATCAAAACCAGGCATGGAGGATAGGAGTAGTAACTGTAAAATGTTTTATAATGTGCATCTTGGGGATGGAGTATTTTAGATAGTGCTGTTGTTGGGTACCAAATGGACAGGCTGGAAGGGAGCTCAACAAAATCTCCTTGCTATTGTCTTCCTTGAGAGGAAGCTCTCAAAGCTCCCACCTTTCTTCCCCACAGACTCAGATACCAAGTTAAGGAAAGCTTTAAAGACTCTGTCTTACTGACTCGTCCAACCATCTTTTAGCTTTATTGGTTCCTTCCCTCCATCACTCTCCTTCTCTCTCTCTCTCTCTCTCTCTCTCTCTCTATCTTCAGAGTCACAGAGCTTCTTTTCTTGTTGGAAGCTTCAAGGAATCCTTGTTTGGCTCTAGTAAGGCCGGCCAAGGTGGTGGTGGTCGCTTCTCTTCTCCTCATCACCCTCAACCTTGTCTCCCACTAATCACTCTTCCCTTGTTGTTGGTAATAAACTACTACGACTGCTCAACTTCACTGTTGCTTTACTCTGTTTGCCTGTTCTGGATGGTTTCTACACGTCTTCTTCTGCTCCTCAAATTCGGTTTCCAGCATTTCAACGAGCTCTCACAGTTCCATAGATTAGCGCCTACTTCCATGGTGGAGTTTTGTGCATGAGAAATAGAGATTTCCAGGCTCGTTCATGATTTGTCTTAAACTTCGTAAAAAAAAAAACGCAGTTTCAATCATCTCCTCTTTTCTCTTGCGTTTCTCAAATCTCTTTTGTTGCAATTCCAATTGGTGTAGCTTGAGTAAATTTGCTTACTTTCTATCCGCAACAACAGTCACGGTTTAGAGGTGGATTGCCATGGGCATGTGCCATGGGAAGAGCGTTCAAGGGGAACAAACGGAGAAGCCCATCGTACCCGAGTCTGCCAACATCTCTGTACGCTCGGAATCTGCGAAGCCTTCGTCCTACTTCTCCTTCTTGAGCCCAAGCCCACTCCCTAGCGCCTTCAGGAACTCCCCAGCCAATTCTAGCCGGACTTCAACCCCTCTCCAGATCTTCAAGCGGCCCTTCCCTCCCCCATCGCCGGCGAAGCACATCAAGGCGCTGCTCGCGAGGCGCCACGGATCGATAAAGCCCAACGAGGCTTCGATACCGGAAGGGGAGGAGTGCGAAGTTGGACTCGATAAGAGTTTCGGGTTCTTGAAGAGCTTCTTCTCCAAGTACGAGTTGGGGGATGAGGTTGGGCGTGGCCATTTTGGATACACCTGCTCTGCCAGAGCTAAGAAGGGGGAGCTCAAGGGACAAGATGTTGCGGTTAAGGTTATTCCCAAGTCGAAGGTGAGCCTGTTCGATCGGTGCTAAATATTGTGCATTAAAATAGTGCTAATCTGTTCATTATCATTACATGTCCTTAGTTTAGTTGAGCTTGCTATTCAAATTTCCCTTTAATCACATTCCCTTCATATATTTGTTGTTGTATATCAGCATATGACCTTATGTGCTCTTTCAACCAATGTGCTTTGCATTTGTATTGCTTTATTGACGGTGATCGGCTCAACTTGCGAACTCTCTGGGAAGATGATGGTGTCATAGAGTTCATGAGATTTCTTTTAAGGTGTTTTTTTTTTTAAAATGTAAAATGTGGGTTTCAAGGAAAAAGTATTTTGGTAAAGCTTCTTTTGCGGTATTTTTTTCCCGCCCTTTAGAAGCTGCAAATGAATTGGTTAGTTCTTGTTCTCAATGATTCTGGCTATTATACTTATTTATTTGCTTTCCACACGAGCTTCTTTTACTTAAGCCCGCAGTCCGTTTTTTTTTCGCGAGAATCAATTGCAAATCTGTTACTTCATAAGTCATTTCTCATTGAATGTTCCAATCAACCTTTTGTTTTTATCTTTTGAATAGTCTTTTCCAGATTCAATGGTAGTATATTGTTAGGCTATGTTATAGATGCCACGCTTGCAATTCAATAAAATTGGATAAAGTAATATATCCTCTCGAGCCGAAACAGTTTTCTCTGCGATGGTGTCAAAGCTGCTTTTATTTGTTGCATGCATTTAAACTGCAAGTATTCCTAATAATCAGATGAATTAGCATGTATATTTTTTTATTGATCTCATGGCCTTTTTGTTTGGCAGATGACAACGGCTATTGCTGTTGATGATGTGAGACGTGAAGTAAAAATCATGAGTGCTTTGACCGGACATAAGAACCTTGTCCAATTTTATGATGCTTATGAAGATGATGACAATGTTTACATAGTGATGGAGTGAGTGTTTTACACCTCTTGGCTCCGAGGCAGCAATACAAAGAACTTTGGCTTTTCATTAATGAGATTAATTGTTTTCAGTAAAGTAAAGAGAACTATTTTTAATTGCAATTTTTTTGAAGGCTTAATTTGTTTATTTTGTCTTAAGGGTGTGTAAAGGAGGAGAGCTTTTGGATAGGATCCTTTCTAGGTACCAATCCACTTCCAATTTCTGTTCACAAATGGGAAATCATGTTCTAACTTGCTCCTGTTTCCTGCCTCTTTGCATTTCCCTAGAGGAGGAAAATACTCAGAAGAAGATGCTAAAGTTGTATTGGTCCAGATTTTAAGTGTCGTTTCATACTGTCATCTACAAGGAGTAGTTCACCGGGATCTAAAGCCCGAGGTAATTAAGTTATTGACAAAATTAACTTCTTTCCCATTTTGTATGTTGTATGTTATGGGAGTAAAAAGGCTATATGCGTTTTTCTTGACGAAATTAACTTCTTTCACATTTTGTATGTTGTATGTTATGGGTGACAACAATATTGGAGTAAAAAGGCTTTATGCGTTTTTCTTGTGCATGCAACTTTGATACGATTGCATCTTTGTTGCATTTCCCTATGTATGTTTTATATTCCGAAATATTTATTTTTCTGCTTCAGAATTTCCTTTTCAGCACAAAAGATGAGAATTCTGTCTTGAAGGCCATAGATTTTGGTTTGTCAGATTATGTAAAACCAGGTCAGTTTAGCTGCGTCAATTACCTTAATCTTTCTGATTGAACTGGAAAACTGGATGTTGAGAAGAAAATCTTGATTGGGTAGATTATAATGAGACTGATTCATTTGCAGATGAAAGGTTGAATGATATAGTCGGAAGTGCATACTATGTAGCTCCAGAAGTGTTACACAGAGCCTATGGTACTGAAGCAGACATGTGGAGTATTGGTGTGATAGCATACATTCTCCTCTGTGGCAGTCGTCCTTTCTGGGCACGAACGGAGTCTGGCATTTTCCGTTCTGTCTTAAAGGCAGATCCAAGTTTTGATGAGGAGCCTTGGCCGTTGTTATCTTTCGAGGCAAAAGACTTTGTTAAGAGACTGTTGAATAAAGACTATCGTAAAAGAATGACCGCTGCTCAAGCTCTTAGTAAGTTTTCAAGTTGTTTGATTGTAAGCCCATTATTAAATCATGGTTTTCTTGGAGTAAACAATTATTATACCTATCATTAGGTTGTGGAAATGGTAAAATTGTTTCTACTGTGACGTAGTTTTGTAATAGACTCCTTTTGGAACCATTCAGGCAGCCCGTATAGGACTCATTGTGTGTGTAGAAAAATTTCTTGACTAAACTCAGTATCTTTACAAAAAAATTTTCTCAGGTCATCCTTGGTTACGGGATTGCCAGGACATCAAGATTCCCTTGGACATTGTGGTATACAGGCATGTAAAGAATTATATATGCTCTACTTCTCTTCGAAAGGCTGCTTTAACGGTATGGTATTTTTCACTTGAAGCAAAATAGTGTTTTCACTGCATTTATCAATGTCCTTTTCATCTACCTCAAAACACAAGCTGCATTATCTACTACAACTCAATGCCCATATCTAATTACTTATTATGACACTTATACTGGATATACACTTTTCATAAGCATATTACAATGTGGCATAGCCCGTTCTCAAGATATACAAGAAAATTAATAGATGGCTTCTAAATGTGATAGGCTTTGGCAAGGACATTACACATCCCACAACTCTTCTATTTGCGCGAGCAGTTTGCTTTACTAGGGCCAAACAAGAACGGTTGCATCTCTATGCATAACTTCAAGACGGTTGGTTACCTTTTTACAAGCCTTCCAGCTATTGCTTTTATTAATATTTGAATTCTGACATGAAAATTTCTTGTCAGGCCTTACTCAAGTGCTCAACCAATGCCATGAGAGACTCGCGAGTGATAGATTACATTAATATGGTATTCAATAACATGGGCCTCGTCTGAATGTGATTTTTATAATAAAATCGTTTTTGAAGGAATTTTACTCTCATCCTTTACAGGTAGCTTCCCTTCAGTACAAGAAACTGGACTTTGAAGAATTTTCTGCAGCTGCAATTAGTGTTCATCACATGGAAGGGCTTGATAATTGGGAACAACATGCGTGCCGTGCCTATGAACTCTTTGAGAAGCACGGAAACAGAGCAATAATGATTGAGGAACTTGCATCGGTATTATTCCATTATCCTCTCATCTCAAATCTTGTTTTCTATGCAAATGGTGAAGCCTGGTATCTGTCAATCGTCACTAAATGCTATTCCAAAAGTCTTAAAAAGGAGATAAACTCTGCATGTACTAGACATGAATTGTCTGAAAGAACTTTATTCTTGTTGATGTGATTTTCTGGTGATGAATAATTAAAATGGCTGTTGCTTATAAGAGAGACTGCATACCAATTGTAATATATATTGGCTAGTCCTTTGGTCTGGATTGCCCTGATCTCACTCATCTATATCTGTTGATCAACTTATTCATAGTCGTTTTATATTTGTACTTGCAGGGCACATAATAAACCTCTTTTTGTTTAGGTCTTTTATATACTGCTTATATTTAGTACCTACAATCACAATTCTATTGGTTCAGATGCCTTGTTTACTTTATTAGCATAAAATTGAGTTGGAAAACAAATTCATGTGGGTGACTTTATTTTTAAATGTTATCAGGAGCTTGGGCTTAGTCCATCTGTCCCAGTTCAAGTTGTTCTTCAGGAGTGGATAAGACATGCAGATGGGAAGCTTAGTTTCTTGGGATTTGTCAGACTATTGCATGGAATGTCCTCACGGACCATACCAAAGGCTCAAGGACCACCATGAAATTGAGTAAGCATTGTAATTCATACACAAGGATTTCATTTATCACTATGAGCAAAAAGGGGATTTGTGCTGACGTTGGTTTGGACCATGTACAACCGAGCCACAAGACACCCCCCCACCCCACCCCCCAACCCAATCCCATCTTGGGGATGGTATTCTTCATTCGCCAGTCACCACAGCTTTTCAGAATGCCTTCAAATCATGCCCCCAATGTGTCATGCTTTTCCTCTAAAGAGATGAGATGTACAGATAATGAAGCTACTCTAGTGTTGCTTCAAGATGAAGGCTTAGGTTAAGCCAGTTTTTTGTACTCTGTGCACACATTTTCTTCAGTTCAATAAAATTAAAGCTTCCTTTTTCAATCTCTGTAACCTGTCAATTTTCCACCTTAGAATACTGGGTTCTACATATCTAGTGTTTATATTGAGAAAGATATCTTCTGTATTCGTGATGAGTTCACAGGTTTTTGCATTAGAAGATTCATCTTTGGCTCATTGACATAATAACTTGGTTTTACAAATTAGTTACCGAGACTTATAATAAAGGCAGCAGCAATTGTGGCCAGAAAAAAAAAGAGAAGTGAGGTAGAAAGCAATCATGCCGTGCTTTGTTTGGTAAGAAAAGACAACTTGAACTCTCACAATTCAAAGCTGGAACCGTTAAGGATCCCATCTATGTAATGTAGTAGAGATGAACAACAATGGTGCTGTTGATTTCATCATTCTCATTACAAAAAAAAATGGTTTCTCTGTGGTTGATCACATTTTTAACTTTGATTATCTCGTCGATAAGCACGGCTTGACCGATTTTAAAGTGGTTGATCATTCTAAAATATTAATTCAGAAGAAGCTATAATCCCAAATTATAACAACTCTATATTCTACATCAATTTTTTGGATTCCTATTTTTGAAATCCAAACATACGAAGTTCATGTAACGTCATCACTGTTCATACTTTACATAGTCCACATTCCTGGCGTTGAACTGGGCCCACTGAGCTCCAATGCCAAATCCAAACATGGCGGCGACTGGGCCCGCCCAGGTCCAATCATGCCTTGAGAATTATGTACCTTCCCTCTTACTTCATTTGTCAATCAAATAATTTAAGTGCCTCTGGGGGGGGAAAAAAGTGATTAAAATGTAGAAATGAGATAATTAGCTCAGTAATGATTTTTAATTAATAACACATCATACACAATATTAAGGCAATTGCAAAATTATTTTTTCTTCTTCCTTCGAAGTTATATAAAATTCATGTAGAAAAAATGCATTTGTTTTCAACCGACTGAAGTCTTTCTTAATACTAAATCTCCTTTTTATATTCACACTTTAATAAACTTACATAGTATACAAAGCCGTGTAGAAAAAAAATAAAAATGTTGCATTTTATTTTTTTCCTGTCATATGTCTTTCATAACCCTTAATTCTTTCTTTGTATTAATTATACTTAATACCAAAAATATACAATGACATAATTATATTAGAGACATGTTATATATATATATATATATATATAGAAAAATAATTGTTTACCCTAACCTAGACTCTGGTTAAACTATATGGGCCACTTGCATCTCATATTCGGATCTGGATCCGAATGCGAGCCCGTTTGAGTCAAACAAATAAAAATACTTAGATAGTTCGCTCGAGGAAGGATCTCCATTGAACACCTCGCCGGCGCCGTCGACGATGCCGGAGCCAGCGTTTTCCCTGCGAAATAACCACCGGCGTGACATGAGCAATCCCTAGCTTGCTTCTACGGTTGATAAAGGTGGAGTCTTTATAGTTTCCGTCGTGGTTTCTGATCTGCGTGTGGTGGACATGGCGATCAACAAGAGCTCGAAGAACAAGCGGAGCTTCAGATCTCGGATTTGTTTGTTCTCCGTCGCCGTTCTCGCCATTGCCTGCCTCTGCATTTACTTTTCGGCGGTTTCTGGTTATGGGTTCTCTCTGCCGTCTATGGCTAGCTACAGGTTTTCGGCTGCCGGGTGGGGGGAGAGGAGGGAGAGTGATGCGTATGAGCACAAGTACTTGTACTGGGGGGATAGGATTGATTGCCCTGGTAAGCATTGTGATTCTTGTGAGGGGCTGGGCCATCAGGAATCGAGCCTTCGATGCGCCCTTGAAGAAGCTATGATTTTGCAAAGGTTGGCACTGGGGACATTAATTCATTTCCTTCATGTTCATCAATTTTTTTTCATGTTTTTTGTGTTTCTATGTGTATTGGCTGTTGTGTTTCTCCGGTTTGATCATTTGAGCTCAGACCTTTGTGTGAAAAGCCAATTTGACGAAGAGATAAATTTTAGTCAACGTGTGACAATTTGGTTGACTAAATGTTTGCTTGGGTCCTGTTTTATTGAAATGATTGTTGGTATTCCACTTGAAATATTGTTAGAGGATGCTTTGCTAGATTTTAGCTGTTTTATTTGAAGGATGATTGATTCAGTTGGAAGTTGTTATAGTACTGGGAAATGCATCCTGCTGAAACAGTTGATTCTAGAATGGATTTAACATTTCAGATCTAGAAAATGAATGTTTCTATTACTCATGTTAAATAAATTTGAACTTCATAGTAGGCTCCTTTAATTTATACTCATTTATGTGGTTTTTTTTTCCCTCCAGAACTTTTGTTATGCCGGCTAGAATGTGCATAAGCTCGGTACACAACAAAAAAGGAATCCTCCATCAGTCCACCAGTGATACTTCAGAGGGGCAGTAAGCCAGCTTCCCTGATCTTCATGCTAGCTACTTGTTCCATTGTAGTATTTTTCTTTTTCAGTTGCCTAAATTAAAGAAAGAAGTTGTTCTTGTAGCCATTCTCTGTTATATTTACGATGTCCTTTTGTTTTGGGTATTCATTGTGCCATCCTTTTTCGTTTTCGATAGATGGTCAGCAAGCTCGTGCTCTATGGATTCTCTTTATGATATAGACCTCATATCCAAAACTGTGCCTGTAATTCTGGACAACTCGAAGACATGGTACGAAATCCTGTCAACAAGCATGAAGCTTGGTGATCGTGGCATAGCTAATGTCCAAGGAATCAGCCGGTTGGATCTCAATGAAAATGGAAAATACCTAAATCTGCTACTGATAAACCGTACTGCAAGCCCCTTGTCATGGTAAAGTTCGAAAATATTATTTTCACTTCGTTTGATTCCCTTTTTTTTCTCTTGCGGTTTGTATATATGTTGTGCATTCAAGAAATAACAAACATATGGGTGTGTACTTTTCTGGCTTATGGTAGCAATAAAACAGCAACCTTTGATCTTTAATGGTGTTACATTTTGCAAAGGGTTTATCTGAATGCTAAAGTGTAATCGAATTGGTTGCATCTAAGTGCTCACCCTCTTGATCATTGACTTGAAGCACAGTTTGTGCTTAAATTATTCAGCAAAAGGGAATTGATATGATTTGTGTTGGTTAAATATATTTTCTATTTGAGAGCTGATCCTTGAATAGATTCCTCCAACTTTCTCGTAGGTTTATGGAATGCAAGGATCGTAATGATCGAGGTGTAATTACTCTGCCTTATTCGTTTCTTCCATTGATGGCAGCAAAGAAATTAAGAGATGCAGCAAATAAGGTTGATATAAATCCGCTATGTTCCAAATTATGATTAATCTTGCATAGTTTTAATCAACCTTAAAGTGTAGGATTTGTGTAATTCGATTTCACAGTAGATGCTTGTTAACATAAAGTGAAGTAACTAGCAGAAGTTGGGGGGGGGGGGGGGGGGGGGGGTTA
>JAVDBV010069664.1:11755-70841 GCA_032619315.1 Piper longum
CCCCCCCCCCCCCCCCCCCCCCCCCCCCCCCCCCCCCCCCCCCCCCCCAAAATAGGAAGTCTGGGATTCTACATGTAGCCATCTTTCGCATCAAAATATCATTTTTTTTTTTTTGAAAAAAGGAGAGAAAAATTGGTTATGGTTATTATCTTATGAGTAATTGACAAATACTTTTTTCAGATCAAGTCGCATCTTGGCAGTTATGATGCTATTCATGTTCGCCGAGGGGACAAAATCAAAACCAGGAAAGATAGATTTGGGGTTGATCGGTCGCTCCATCCTCATCTAGACCGTGATACCCGTGCAGAGTTCATTGCTATGAGGATAGCAAAGTGGATTCCGCCGGGAAGAACTCTATTTATTGCTTCCAATGAGCGCACACCAGGCTTCTTTTCTCCTCTCTCTAGCAGGTATAATTAGTTGCAATAAGAAAATTAGTTGCTGGTTGGAATAAAAAGAAGTTTTTCCATCTTGTTGTTTTTGTTATAATGGAAAATAAATGTTTTCGTTCCTTGAATTGGCTACTTTTTACCTCTAAGCCTGTAAATATGTTGTGTTCAAGAAAATAGAACCGGTACCAATACCTGACACCGTAAAACATGTATAATTTGCCCATTTTCATGCCATTGCAAAGTTTCTGCTGCTACTAGTGAATTAATTTCGGTGTGGTTTTTTGTTACAGGTATAAATTGGCATACTCGTCCAATTATAGCAGCATTTTGGATCCTATAATTGAGAACAACTATCAGCTTTTTATGGTTGAAAGATTGATCTTGGCTGGAGCAAAAACATTTGTCCGAACCTTCAAGGAAGATGATACAGGCCTTAGCCTGACCGACGACCCCAAAAAGAACACCAAGAATTGGCAAATTCCAGTTTTGCACAATGGACGGCTGAAGGCAATCTAAAGGACGGTTTCTGACCAACGCAATTTTCCTCGCAATGTAGAAGTTCACTTGTTTCAAAATGAAAATGAAGAAAATTTTGTGCATGTAAATTAAGATTGTAAAATGCCAAGTTATATACCAGTCAAATTTTGTTTATTTCTTGCACTAAGGGGTATACTGTGCATTGCTGGGGGAGCGTCTCTATACTGCCTTCCAATTTTGTAAGCGCAGAGTGAACTGATTTTCACCTTGTAATAAAAGACGGCCACCATCATCGTTTTCGCAATGAAACTGACTTAAAGGCATTTTATGGATAAGAAAGAATAAAATCATTTGATAATAACCACTCTATGTAACATACCGAGTCATTGACATACGCTACACCATTGTGTTTCTGTTAATCCACAAAGGGGAGAAAAATTATTTTAACAAATCAAAAGATAAAAGGCACCTAGCGATGGCCCGAATAGAACCCACAGTAGGCTTTTTCTGATAACAATCATGCTCCAATTGTTTGAGCCACGCTCATCTCTAAAACTTCTGTAGCATGCAGAAGTAAGAAGAAACTAATTCCAAAAAGTGTCTTTAATTTGGAAGTACTTCAATTGAAAACCACAATACCTGCACCGGGAGGTACAATTTGAATTCAGGTGGGGGTTCCTCATCGGAATATAGTTGATCAGAGAAATAAGTTCGCCTCAATCGACAGTTTGCATGAACCTGAACACGCAGGGTTTCAACATAATTAGCAACATACGCCCTGTGAGTTAAATCAGCAAGATTTAATTGAATCCGATTCCAGCCTTCATCCAATTTCAGGGGCATGGTGCAGATATATGGTTTCACGTGTAATGGACTGCAAAATAGGTATAATAATTGGTGAACAAAGTCATTCCAATGCACTCAGTCACAACATATAAGTCGAAATTGACGGTTATATATTATATAAAACATTGAAAATAAAAGAAAACATCAGGGCAATTTTAATCGGCTTTACTCATTAATGAATAACTAACTAAAAAATAACAAACTTACAACTTGAAAATTGGAAGCCCTGAAGCGCCTACTAACATTTTTATTATCCAGCACTTGAACCTCGAAAGTGAAATATTTCTTGGGATTTTTCACTATTACCACGAAAAAGGAAAGCTTTATGCCAAGAGTTGCATTAGGACCAGCCACGCAGGTATGTATGTGGACTCAACATTTGAGCCAATTATGTCAAGAACATTGGACTGTATGTCTTCATCCTGTGGTCGTTTGATATGGCCATTAACAACTGCACAAACATAGGAACAATATGGATGAAGAAAGAAACATTTCCAATGATGATAACAAACAAAAGATACAAAAAAAATCACATGTAAAGCTACAAACCAAATACAGTTTGGAAAGACCAATTTGTCTCCTAATAAATATTTTACCAAAGATAACATTCAACCTATCGCATAAGGATAAAAACGCAGTAGTAGTAGCAAGCGGTTTAAAATATCAAATAAAGTGAACTTCTACCTTCTTTATCCCATATCTGTAGAGGCTTGCTCCTGTGACATAAAGAAAACACACAACATAGATAAATCACTAATCATTGATTTATGACCTCAATTTGTTTGAAAATTAGATGGACGAAGTACATACCCAAGACTGTACAAAATAGAGGATTGAAAGGTGTTCTTGAACATCTCACAACTGCAAGAACAAAAAAATTGTTAATCTTCATGGCAGGCAAAAAAGTAACAACCGCATTAACCCTCACATCTCGCGGATAATCATACACATTATGCAGGCACTATATCCAAAAAAAATTGCATCAATATCAGAAGTTTAAAAACACATACACCTGATGGAAAATACGCAGAAAGAGACAACCCCAACAATTGTACCAAGATAGCTAAAATCTAAAAGTGTTGCACTTTCATCGTGACACTAATCAATAGATAAATAGTCTTCCCAACCAAATTAATCACAAAACAAAACCACCATTGATCCTAGCTCTAAAATCAACATAAATATTAGTACATCACAAACTTTACAATAAAGAAGGATAGGCCAAAAAAAAAGAACCATCATAATAAAAAAAAACAAGGGAAAAAGTAAGAACTTTACAGAGATCGAAGAATTTGATGGAGGAGACGAGATGATTTGAATTCCAACAAGATCAGATGATCGCAAACCCTAAATCCCAAATTTTTGCCGCTCGTTTTCTGGGGGGACGAAAGACAAGGTTAATGGGCCGTTAGCTATAGGAATAATTCGGCATTACTATTGGGGCCTGATAAAGCTTTGGGCCCATTTAGTTGCTCTCGGGCTCGGCCCGGCCAAATTTTCACCTCTTTCAAAAATCTCAATAAACTCGTTAATTAAACTCATTCAATCATTCATAATTTTACCACCATCATGTGAAAAATCTTGATTAAAAAAATTAACCAACACAAAAAACCATTATTATTCGCTCCTAGGGGTGGGAATGGGCCGACCCAACTCGGACTTGGCTCAAAAAATAATTAATTGTTTTTGGAATGAGCAGTTTGGTTGGCAAGGTCTCTGTGTATTAAAATTAGAAGCACTTGGACCTGCCCTTTTTCGGGTATCTAGACCTAATGCAACCAGTCTTAACACGTTAATTTCTTTTAAAGTTTCTTGTTATAATTACTTGTTTAATAAATATATGGTGAGCTCAAACTGAATCAAATTGTGCTAGTGGTGAATACAAATTTACAAACATAACATGTACACCAGTGCATTTACAAGTTTCAATGCTTTCCCTTCATGCCAGAATGAATTGGGCGATGGAAAGGGAGAGAAGCAAAGGCAAGTGGGTACAAAAAGACGAGTCCACTCTTATTTTTCACAAGACAAATGCATTACTTGCTCACAACGAGTTGCGTCAAGCCCCACAGCAAGGGCAGCTTTCAAGACTACAAGATTTATAGCCACACATAAACAAAGGAACTATCAGATACGCCACGTACAAGACAGACCAATTAAGGAAATGGTTTTTGTTACTGTCACCCTTTCCCAGCCACTAGTTCTTTATGGATTTTTTTTATGTTCCAACCACTTTTCAACCACAAACTTTATGCCATTCAAGAGATAGACTACCATTGATTTATCAAGGCTTTATCAACGTGATCGTCTTTGTTGCTTATCCATCATTTTCTTGTATAAATTTAGAGAAAAGTAAAGACCAGAACATAGCCACTGCTCATTGGCGTGTTGAATTCCTCCCCAAGCGAGAAGGATCTGCTCCATCTCAGAGATACAATTGAAGTATTCTGATCACCACAGTTTTCTCCGTTCTGGGTATGATGCAAAATTTATGTTCACAATCATCTCTCTGTCTAAACATTTTTCATTTTTTTTATTTTCTGGGTTTTCGTGTCATTTTGCTTACATCCTGTCCTACCAATGCAACTGAAGTTTGTTTGAGCTGGATCATCAACTTCCTTTTATTTTTGTGCGTGTATGTGTGAATAGAAAACAATAAGAAAACGGGTGAAAGCAAAATCTTCACCTCATGAGCACGGTATTGGAGCCTGATCACTCACCACCCTTTTCTGCAGATTGATCCTATGGATTTGTATCTCAGAAGGTATGGAAACGATGGAATTGTCCCAACATATCAGCTAGCATCGGAAGAATTATGTGATGAGGATGCTTTGTACATGGATTTTTGGCCCCAACACGAGTTTCCAACCATCGAAAAATTGACACCTTCAATGGAAAACTGTGGAGGTAGCTGGTTTTAAGTGAGCCTTTTCAAGCCTGTTAAATTGTTCCTAGAATCATAGAAGTTGAATGTCATTTTGAACTTGAATGCAGATTTTGTGAGAGATTCATCAATCAAACAACAAAATCTATGGGATCAGCCTGGTTACCTTCCTCAACAATTGTGCCAACCTTGGTCCAATGAAAACACTTTGTAAAAGATAACTTCTGGGGACATTATGATCTTGGTTTGGAACATGTAGTGATTATGCAGCCAACATAAACAAAAATTACCCCAACTTTCTTCGCTAATTTGCTCCAGTTCACATGTTCATAATCTCATTTCTCTCCTATTTGTCAGTGACTCATTCCCTCAAGAAGTACCACATGACATAGAGAAACCACATCAAGTATACCTTGAAGACTTGAGCCTTGGAATTCAAAGTTTTTCAGGTTCGTTTCGAATTCTCTCGTCGCCAATATTTGAAGCTAGTCCTTCTACTTCAATGGAGTAATTGTCTGACATAGAGACTAATAACACAAAGGTAGTTAAGCTTCCATTCTCTACAATTGAAACAACAGATATCTGGAATGATGAATCAATGAACTGGAGCACAGACATACCGCGGAATTCAAAGAAAGAAGAAACTCAGTTTACAGAAAAGGAAGAGTATTTACAGGTTTGTGATATTGTGGAATTCAAAATATAAGCTGCCAAATATTCTTTGTTGATTGTGGCAATGAAACGCTTGGCAACATAGCAGGTTCTATGGGGATCAACGGACCAATCATCTTTTTATACGATGATGCAGGTTTTTTATGTATTTCAGGTTCCAATGCTGTCAACACTGGGTCACGGCGAATCAAGCTCAGAGGAATCTGCCCTCCATGATCTTCAATTTGTATTGAAACAGGTCAGAACCAACAAGTGAAGTGATGGTATAAACGTTTGCAACATATTATACTTGCATTCCCAATGAAAGGGTATTGGATTGATCACATCACGTCCTGAAAATTACATTAATTGAGTTTTTTCTCCAAGCAGTTGAGCAAGGAGACGCGAATCAGCTTTCGGGATGCCATGTACCGCCTTGCTAAAAGTTCAATGCAAAATCCAGAAGAAAAAGATACGAGATTGGATGATTTTACCATGGATATTTCATCATCTGCAAAAGAGAGAGATCAAAACCCCCGGTACTGATATCCGATTATCTTGAAATTTCATTCCGTTGAATTTTATTGCTCAGAAGTTGCCTCACACATTTTCAACTCAACATTATTTGTTATAGGGCAAGCCAAATAGTAAAATCTTCAAATACCCAGACTTCGGTGATTGATACTGCAGTCACAAGCCTCCTATACAGCAAGATAATGGTCAGTGATCCACATTCACTACAGTGACAAGCCACAGGTTGATCACTCTCCACACTTTCCAAGTACAGGAGAGGATGTAGTTATTCAGTTTTATGACCAAGAGTACTCTGGACAGGGTGTTTTGAGTAGTCAATAGTGCAATTAGCTTGAAAGTAGAGTTGATTTTGTTCTGATAAAATAAAACATAACAGGCGACAGCGCGACGGGAGTACCTGTGTAGGTTGCTTTTTTAATTTTTTATCATTATTAAACTTATTATATACCTTTGAATAGGTTTAACTGTTGTAAGGACCCCGTGGTTGGGAAGTAATCTTTCAGCAACTTATAACTTGAAGTGGTATTTCTATCTCTTTTGCTTCTGATGTTCTTGTGATTGTTGCGTTCACGGGCAGTGATTGTCTTTCCTTGTAAGATGTCAAAGTAGGTTTAAGATCTTAAGTGGTTTGGTGAGTGATATCTTCAATGCAATTGAATTAAGATATAACAAATTTATTATTATTATAGAATATATTTGTTCGGTTCAAAAATGAACGGGGTTATGAAATGCCATGTATACTTTGAAATGTCTAATTAGGCAAGTTTATTGTATCGAAGTTAGGTTAGATTTGGAAGAAATAGAAGTTCAAGTAAACGCTTTGGCGATTCATGGCACAAACACGGGCCACTGGCATAGGCATTCCCTTACATTAGCAATATGTGCAAAATGCTATCATCAATTACAAAACATAATCAGCTTTTCAAGTGGTGTTAAATCTCAGGGTACAACCAGTGCTGGTTTTTTATCAGAAGGGCTGCAACTTGCAAGAGATAATGTTTTGTTGAGAAAGGGTCTAGGACTCTAGTTGATATTCACTCTATCCTAAAAGGTCTAAATCCTCGATGACGTAAATAACATCGTTGCATTTACAACACACACCTCTTTAACCTCGTCAATGCCAAATGATTGAATTTTAATTACTGCGTTCCTCTACATAATTAAGGTACTCTCTGCATCGCTGCAAGTATTGAGCGCTTCAAATATTAAACAAAGGCTAAACTCAAAATTACCAAAAGAAACTACAGCAAACTGCTTTTGGGCACTGTCGAGTAACACATGACAAAGCATCCATTCGTCTAGTTTGTAAAAGTGAAACTAAGTGCTAATATTAATCTATAATAAACATATCAAAATATTTTTCCATAATTAAAATTTTAAAAAACTACAGTCACCAAATGGAAAACCTGGTTCATACTTGCTAACCTCGGTGAATCATGCTGCTGCTGTGCATAGTACAAAAGAAGTATTTTACTGATGTTCAACAGTAATCACCCTTTTCACGATCAGGTCATATTGGCCAGTGAAGTTAGATGTTAAATCACAAAAGGATGAAGTAGGACTATATTGCCTCATATGTCAAACCTGCATTTGGTAGTTCCTGAGGAAATCGGGAAAAAAATAACTATTTCCTCTAAATCAATGAGATTGTGTTTCAAGAAGTATGTTTGTGGCTGCATTGACGTCATTTCTAGCCTGCATAAGCGCTTGCCGTGCTGAATTTCTATCAAAACCCATTGACACTAGCGTAGAAATGGAATCCTCCAGCGGCTCAGAAAAAAGAGGTGGTGCAGAGGCAGGATAATTGTGTGGAACCTGAACCATAATGAGTACTACAAAAGTGAATAGGAATGTAGAAATTACATAAAACCAAAGCTCCTGTCAACATTATATGATTGATGGATCATAGAGGCAAAGCATCACAGAGACATGTTGCAGAAAGCCAGATCCACATTCTAACTTGAGATGTGAGCTAACACTGAAGCAATTACATATTTAGGCCTTCAATTTTTACTTCCATTCTGGCTTTTCCATGTTGAAGTCCATGTGAGCCTACTGGAAGCCACAACAAAGGCCAGTGAAAATGTGTCTTTTTTGTGTTTCTAATAATTAACTCAGGGCAAGGATTTTTTACACAAACAATAAGCTCGAATTACAACATCCTTTTCCATGTCATGAAACCAAATAGGATGCCCACTATATCTCCTGTTCGATGCTAATAATTGTTTTTGTCCTGATCACAATCTCAGATAGCTTTCTTAATCAACCAAAAAATGGCAAGGAATTTTTTTTAAAAAAATTTCAATCGTAGCAAGAACCATAAACAGAGGGGAGAGAACACGTGCCTCTAAGTGACGCCCTGCAGCTGACCGCATGGTTCCAATAAAATTTCTGTCAGGAGTAGTAGATAGTGAGCCCCCAGATGATGGCAAAGACAGCCTTGAGAAAAAGGCTCCAATAGATTCTGGGAACTGCCAAAATATCAAAATATCAAACTCATAAGTTAATAAAAAAAAGGTATATTACATCAAAAGTTATGAATTATAACCCATCAAAAAGAAAAAATAAAGGTACAAAAAGGCAACTGTCTAAGACAAAAGACAAATACAAAATAGCTGATAGTCATTCACCTTTACCCTCCGAATGTAGAAAACATTTAAACGATACAGAAAGCCTGCAATTATACCACATATTCCAGGAAGAATGGATCTCTTCCAAGATGACAATAGAAGCTGCATAAAAAATTTCTTTTCTTTAATACATCACTGCAAGATATAACTACTCTAACCCCACAAGAAACTGATAAAAAAACATTTTACCTGAAGTCCAGCAAGATAAATAAATGACTTGTCAGAGAAGCTAAAACTGAGTACATGGAATCGTGTCGAGACTGGAATGTCAAAGAAGAAGGGTACAAATGAAGAAAAAATAAGTCCATAGGGCCCTGATGCAACCTTGACTGAGGAGTCTGTAGACAATAAGTTTCAAGTTGCAATGACTAATGTGTAGAATAAATAAGCAACAATGAATGGAAAATATGAACTTCCCCAAATCAAAAAACAAAAAAAGTTCCAAAAAAACTCGAAATATGTTGATCTATTTAAAATTTTGCTTTACTGAAGCCTAGGTTACCTTTCAGTTGTGCCAATGCAAAAACTTCAAGCAAAGTTGTACTGATCATGGAAAATAATATAAAGACCTGAATGACAAAAATAACATGAACAAAAAGCAAAGTCAAATTAGAACCAACCTAGGTTAGATCCTAACTGATAGCTTAAATTTTTTTTTTGAAAAAGCCGCATATCTTTCAAGAGAGAGAGTTATTTAAGGAAAAAAGGGGAAGAGTGTCATTACTGAGTGCTTATTGGAACCAATCTGTCTCTCAAACACCCTAAAGTAATATAGAAGATAAAGACCAAACATCATTTCTGGTGTAGAAGAGAATGAAAAAGCAGAACTGATGAACCTCCATAAAGGCAAATTCCTAGAGATATCCTGCCATAGAAAGAAAAACCATTCATTCAAATAATCATTTTGTCATTTCTCCAGAGATATCCAATAAAAAAATAATCATTCTGTCAAACAGTTTACAGCGTATGACATCCAATCCAGTCTTGAACAATGGTGACAAATTAAAAAAGTATGGGCCTTCATATGTCTTATTCTTCTTCTACCTCTTCATTCCATCATCAGATCCCGAATAATTGAGGTCAGTCCATTCTTACCCTAAATTTTTAACTTTCTCTAGAACATATCAATGATCAACTCCAAAAATTCTAAATTTGGAATGCATATTGATATAGTAACACAGATAACTTGGATTTCAAAAATGACACATTTTAGGCACAAACTAAATCTGGCAGCAGTTAATTGTACTATATCATGTAAGTGCATATAAAAACAATCTTATAGACTAAGACATCGACCAAATTGTTCACAAACCGAAATATGCGAACATAACGCCGCTAAAAAACCTAAAAACAGACAATAACACGAATAATAAGTTCCCAACCAATCTCTAAATTATTATTTTCACGAAGTCAATCCACAAATACTCCGCCAACAACTCCACACACAGCACACAGTTCAAGTACAAATCCCCTCACAACACCAATTTCGTTGCCCACATGCGAGCCTACCACCACAAACCAAAGCGAATCAACCAAACAAGAAGAGAGAGACAGTTTCAATCACCTCGTACGACAAGCCAAGAGAAGCGACGCGGCCCCGGATTCCGGCGAGGACGGAGAGAGCGGCCGAGGCGATTATGAAGGCCCGCGTAACGGGAGCATTATCTGCAAATGGACGACACAAAAAGATTTCAACCTAAAACATGGAAACTTGCTCCTGAAATTCACCAATAGAGAAAACAAGCAAGCAAAAAAAAATTTTGGAATTCGGGAGATAAGAAGTAGATGGATCCATACGAAAACCAGATGGTCCTCCGTTCATGCTTATCGCCGGTGAGAAACACGATCGACGATCCCGGTGATGACCAACGACGACGACGAAAGGCTTCTCCTTTTTGGCTTCGATTTTTCTCGTGGGGATGAGGAGTCTTCTACCTTCCCGTCTCGTACGAGTATGACAGTTGTCCACGTACAATTTAGACGGGCTTATCACTTTCTTATTTTTTTTCGACTCGACTCCTATTTATCACCTGCGGCGTCGATGGAGAGGTAACACCCTTAATTAAAAAAAATGCCATCGCTAATTTCCTTCAAATTTAGCATGGTAAACTAATCAATAGTTGATAATATGTATTATTATATTACCAAAAACTAATATGACCAATACTATTAAAAAAATTTATAAATAATATTATTAATAAATATAAATTAAAAAAAAAGTATCACAGGGCATAACACCCAAATCAATTTTGTCCATCTGATTATAAAGAGGGGTCAAATATGCCTAGAGGTCAGCCGGACCTTGCCGATGATGACCGGATCTGGCCATGGCAGGCGGCCAGATTTAAGCGCGGCCAAATCTGTTGGCTGTAGGCAGGTTCTAGCCATCTTTAGCCAGGTCAACCAAATCTAACTTATTTGTCTTTTCCAAAAAAAAAAAAAAAGATTTAAGTCCTCTTCATAATAGAACATGCCAGATTGATATTAGGGTAGAAATTTTTTCCTACCGAGGGATAAACTATCGAGTCTAGTATAAATTTGTTCGAGGATTTCACCGTGACCAACTCAGACTATAAATAACAATGCAACCGAGAGTTTTGGCACATTAAGTTGGGTTGATTCTGGATAGTTTCAATAAATAAACAATGCAAATTTAAAGGGTACATGTTCACTCTTAGTCTGAAGGAAATAATAATATGATAATGGAAAGAAAAAGAGATTGCAAATTTTTGACCCCTGGCCTTCCAAGACAACACTAAATACTTAAGAGTTATAATTTTTGGACATCACGGACGGTCTTTTACTGGAGTGTGAAATTTTTTTTGTAAATATTGTATACGATTTCTTAGGATTAGCTAATTACCTAGTAGTTGTGGCTACTCATTCTCAGTTAAAGTTCTGCTCTTTTGACTTGGATTTTCTGTAAAAACTCTGTTGGCTTAGCTTTCATATACATAACTTTGCTTTGAAAAAATAAACAAGGATTTCATGCCCGAAAAAAAGATAATTTAATGCAATAAGTGAACCCGGCCACTAAATGTATATTTTAATAATATCAGTTTGGCTTTCCTTTAGAAATTATAACTTGAAAGCTTCTTTACGAGTATGTAAAACGAAAATACAAATTCCAAAACCCACACAAGGAGCTCAAACTACGTTTGGCCATGACGAAATGCTCAGTTGCCATTGTATGAATTAAGTTCATCTACATCAAATAACACCAGTTGCCAGTTATAGCCCTTCATTCCTGCAAGGAGAACAAACCGACCAGCTGGGGACCAGTACAAGGCATCGGCTTGTTTGCCTTTGAGATCAGTCACGAGCTTTGTTAACTGGCCGCCGGCATTTCTAGTAGTTTTCATAGCATGAATACTTGTATCTATGCTCGGGGCATCTGATCTGTGAATAATTGCAAACCTTTGACCTTTAGGCGCCCATGCAAAAGCTAAAACATTATCATACTTACTTTCAAGCTCCAACGATACAATGGGAATGCCTCGTTTTTTACTAGGAAAACCTCATATGCTGCTTGCACGGCAAGATACTCGCCCATTGCTCTGCCAGTACATTTTGCAGCCAGTGTCACTGAATAGGCTTTTATGTCTCGGTTCTTCTTTGCCAGGAATTTGGACGAGGCTGACCTGTTCTTGGGAAAAAAAAAATCATGGAACAAGTAGATGACACTCTGTAAGCATATCTCTACCCGTAACTTAATCTTAACCTTTTACCTTGAAAAAATAAAAAAAATTTTGGGCCCCAAAAGTGATTTGCAACAGGTTCATGGGCAAGATTTTCCTATTAGCCTATATACAAGTCACCGGTTGACTCTAAATGAGATGTGTGATTAACCCAACGATTCTCCCCTTCACACATCACAATACCCGAATCATCTCCCCCTCACCACATGTGGAGCCAACATGTCTTGGTGAGGTTCCAGATGACACCAATTCGGACCGACAAATTGGGAGACACAAATTCGGACCGGCCGTTAAATTATGTGGCTAATTGAGGCAACACCAAAACCAACCTTAGCTCTGATACCATTTGTTGGGCCCTTCGGGCCCCAAAAGTGACTTGCAATAAGTTCATGGGCCTCTCTTAATCCAAAAGTTAGCTTAAGAATTAAGGCTTTCCCATTAGCCTATATACAAGTTACCGGTTGCCTCTAAATAGGATATGGGATTAACCCAACAATTCTCCCCTTCACACATCACAACACCTGAATCATCTCCCCCTCACCACATGCGGAACCAACATGTCTTGATGAGGTTCCAGATGATACCAATTTGGGCCAACTTTGGACCGACCGACAAATCGAGAGACACAAATTCGGACCAGCCGACAAATCGTGTGGCTAATTGAGGCAATACTAACACCAAAACCAACATTGGCTCTGATACCACTTGTTGGGCCCTTCGGGCCCCAAAAATGACTTGTAACAGGTTCATGGGCCTTTCTTAATCGAAAAGCTAGCTTAAAAATTAAAATTTTTTCATTAGCTTATATACAAGTCACCGGTTGACTCCAAATGGAATGTGAAATTAACCCAACAAAAACTTGATCTTTCCTTTTTACCTTAAAAAACAAAAAAAAGGTGATCTTACTCTTGCTGGCTGATTTCCTTCACAGAGCTATGGAACAAAGAGTGTAAGAATTGAATCGGCAGGCGACCAACTGAAGTCCGAAACGTTCTCCACCCTTATAGGCTTCTTGTTAACTAAAGAAAAATCCTATGTATTGCAAACATAGATCGCATTTTCCCAAATTCTAGCAAAGTATTTGTCTTCCTTACAACCGCCCCATCTGAACATCACCCGTCCAAATGCTTATTTCCGGACATGACAAATGTTAAACAAAAAATATATTGTCTTAAGATTATTAGACAAAAAAATTATTGTCCTAAGATTATTAGATCTGGTAGCACATGTATTGATACCAGTGGATGAGAACGCCAAACTACAAGAAAGAAAACAGCGAGCAAGTATAAGTCGCGAGAATCACGCTTTCCTTAAAACAATAAACGCCCCCACATATGCTCCAATAAAATCTCCGATGAGTTTGCCTGTAAGATAAAATGAAATACTTTTCAATTACTTCTTCCAGTAAAGAAATAGATCACTGGAATGCAAAAAGAATAATTTGTTATCTTTTTCATTCAAAATGTCTTATATAGAGGTAATCCTCAAAACCGTTACAAACGATAACGATATGAATTATTAGAAATTAATAGTAAATCAAATGAGGGACATAAATAATCAAGTAAAATAAAAAGTAAAATTGGCTCATAATGACCGCAACTAAAATTAAATCACACTTATTGTAGTCAATCAAATTTATAGATGATGACTAACAAATTAATATGATTAGTTATGTCAGCACAACTTACCTTGTGTGATACAATAATCCAATAAAGCTTGACTATATTTTATATAAAAATTATCTAACAATCCCCTACTATTTTTTATATAAAAAATATCTAACAATCCCTAACGATTTTTCTATATAAAATATGGTTTGAAAATACCAAATCATGTCTGTGAGAAGGCCTGACACACTTTCTATAAGTATAAGTGTCTCCCGACTTGAACTTATACATATTACAAGCACATCAAAGCTTACTAGAATTTTTTATGAAATTGTTAGAGATATTTTCCTCCTCATATGATGGTAGTCGACAAGTGGTCGATAGTGGTACATCAAGTTCGATCGGTGTTGGACAAATAGTACAAAGTAAAAGATTTTTTCAAGGAATTTTCATATGGGGTGAGAAAGGGAGATTGTGAGGGTTGTATATATTTCTCATGTGAAAGATGGTAAAACTAACCATAGTGTGTTTCGTATAATTCGGGAGGGGAGAATTGTTAGAGTCCTTTATTATACGATGAATGTGAGATGACATGCAACTACATAGGAAATCATAACGACGAGTATAATTATGGAAAATGATGAGTATTTGATGTTGGCCCTTCGTATCTACGTGGTTAGTTATATCTTGAGTATGTATCTTTTTCTATATATATAGTTATACATGTGACAATCTGAAGAGTGTGCAATATTGAATTTCATTGTGAGGTTTTACAGTAAAGCTTTGTCCGATATGCGTACCGACTTTGTCCGATGTGTGAACCAATTTTAAGGGAGACATAAGAGGTTATAGATCTAGGCATGGTCACTATTTATAGTGCATGTAAGAGAAAGAGAAATTATTCGTTGTGAGGAAAAGGCATGACTTTAGGGTATTCGACAAGACCAACTGTAGTTAATTTCATATCCTTCTTTACCTTTTGTCTATAGTTTGTAATGCGATGTAGGTAAACTCAATCTCATGTTTCTTATTGTGGTTTTATTTTAATTTGGAAAGTTTCTACTTTAAGTATGCGTATTATCTATCTTTATCTTTTTTGGTTTGTCTTATTAAAACACACAACATGTGATTTTGTGTATTAAAATCCCAACAGAAACTAAGTCTTAAACCAACTATCTCTTTTTGTAAGCGGGACCTGCTGAACACACAAAATATAACTGTTCATTTGCATCTAGTCAACCAGTATATTTTATGGTCTTCTACTCATAACTTGATATTCATAAGTGCTCTAGAGACTATTGAAACGGTCTCACTTTCCACACTTATATAGGTAAATCTGCTTACGTGCACTTGTAGGACCTATACCCACACATGGACCACAGATTTATTAAGAGAAAATCTAAGCCTCCTCCTACCTTTTCTCACACAAGCATGAAAAATAATTTTAGATGGAAATGCTTTGTGCATAATCAATTGCAAACACTAAAGTTTGTTTGTCTCATTAAACCCAAACAATCAATTTAGTCTTATGACGGATTGGGTTGCCACCATAGACAACTATCTTCAATGTAAAGGCTTTAAACTCATCCCCTTGGAAAACCTCCAAGTATTTTTTCTTGCAAGAAAAGCCAAATTTACCTTTGACTCTACCACTCCATGTCGGAACAATCATATATCTATGTTTTATAAATTAACACAATAAACTCATGATAGTGTGGCCTCACTATCACAAAATATGGTAGGCATTGGATTAGACCAGAGAGGAACCTCTTGTTAAAATAAGCCACTTCTACCTCTTTATCCGCTATAATTAAAATAAGAATTTAAATTCCAATATTCAATGTGTAATGCAAGTTTGTTTCTTGGAAAACCAAGACATTGCAGCTCCACCTTGGGTGTAAATCTACCCACTTGTAGACTTGGATTCTTGAGAACTCATTATGCACCTTGCATCTGATTAACCTTCTAATACATCAAGATAAATTGTATAGCTCAATGCAAAAATATGCATCCCAAAAAAAATTCATTTTCTTGAAATTGTTACACAAAAAAATTCATTTTCTTAAAATTGTTACACGAAATATTTGTTGTCTCAAGATTGTTACACGAAAAACTTCATTATCTGAATATTGTTACACGAAAAACTTCATTATCTGAATAATTTTTTGAGATCGTTAGACAAAAAATTATTGTCTTAAAGATTATTTGACAAAAACTTTATTGTCCTAAGATTGTTTGACAAAAATTTATTGTCTTAAGATTGTTAGATCTCGGTAGTCCATGTGTAAAAAATTTTGCTAACAACAGATAATTGAAAAAGAAAAAAATGGGGCGGGGCTTGTTTGACAAATGAAACTAGCTACTTCAACTAATAATAGGCCGTGATACCCCTGAGATATTACTAGAATCAAAATTTGCTAAGTCATCAACGTTTCATTCAAAATGTTGCATCACTTTTGTAGAACTTACCTCGAAAATTTTAAAGACCAGTACTCCCTAAATATGCACAGGAGGTACGTGATTAAAAATGCACGTAAAAAATTAAAACCATATTTTCATACTAAAATTTTGTAGGAACATAATAAGATTCTGAAGATAAAACATTTGATTCACGAGGTTTACTACCTAGGCCCTTTTTACTGTAAGTGACCAAATATTTCTCCAACAAGTTGAACCTTGAATATTGAGACAAGCATAAATAACAAAGCAGGATGAAGAAACAGAGACAAAAACATGTGTAAGAAATAACCTCGGGGTAAAAGAACTGCTCGAGACACTTGAACCCTGAAGCATCACCAGATTCTTGCACCCCTGCTTATGTAAAGTAACCAAGTATGACCCAATTGGAGACCATTGTACACAGCTCTCTGTCCACAACTAGTCAACTACCAATAAGTATTCAATTTTCACCATGCAGCTGATTTAGACAAAAACAAGATGGAAGTTTTGTTGAAGATGAAAGCTTTCAGCTTGCAAAAAATTATTTACATTCGATACTCCAAAAAATTCTTCGCATTCGCTAAACCAATGATGCAAAATCTTAATCCACTTCATGGTGGTAAAAGTTGTAGATTGCAAATTTTTTACAGCAAGTATACTTTCTTCTTTTCTTTTCTTTTTTCCTCTGACTAAATGCGTTCGACTTACATTGCCACAATAAATGAGTTCTGGTTTCAATACTCCGGCGTTATTCCAAAACACTTTAGCGACATCTCCATCCCGAGTAACAAATAGGTCTCGGGCATTCTCATATGTAATCCAGTTCTGAAGATTTTCCTATGAGGAGATACCAAATACACGAAAATGCAAATAAGATAACAAATAAAGACCAATCTGTAAATTGTATAGTAGGGCCAACTCCATGAGGAAGAGCAAGTTAGATTGGCACAAACATTTAATAAAGAAAATGGCCTTAACAAGCATTCAATAGTGTTCAAATTTTGCTGATCAGAATGAAACTCGGAAAAAAGACAAGTAAAAACATCATTGACAAGAAGAAAGGGCATAAACTAGAATAGATTACTCTGTGTGTAGGGATGAATCTCTGCAGGGTTCCACTAGTCCGCAATGTTCATGCTCTTGTCAAACAAGTTTAGAACCAAAGTATGCGACTTGTCCAGCTTGCACCCGTTTGTCCTCTCTTTCGCAAGTTGAGCTTCCTGCAAATTTTCAGTAGAAAGCATGAACTTTCAGATAATCAATAAAAGCAGACCATCAAATTATAAATTGATCTCATTCAAAATACTTAAATAATCAATGTAATTTGTACAATCTTAACTAGTGGAAAAGGCTATATATGTTACCATTGAAGTATTAAAATAGATGAAGCAGTAATTAACCGAGAGTTTTATGGGCCTATGGACAGACAGGCATCCGGAAGTTCCTTAACACCCCAATAACGGATCGAAAAGAAGACGAAGGATGACTGCACAAATGAATTAAAAGATGCAATCACCTTTCGATGCCGAAATGCTCGGTTGCCTCCACCATGTCGGCCATGGAAACTTACCCCGTAGATGAGGATGACTATGGATGATCAGCCTACTTTTCAAATGTCTGACCTGACAAGAAACCATAGGATTAGTGGACTCAGCTAACAAGCGACTTGGTCTCCTCATCTGACAGGTAATTTCCTTTTTTAAAAATATATAAACAATATTGGAAGCATTCATCTAGCGAAGATTTGCGCAACATGGAGTCATTAGAATGCATATATTTTAAGGTGCTTAATGTGTATTAATTAATAAATGCAGATCAATGCAGTGGTTGTATAATATATAAGATGATCAGATTAATTAATGGGGGTGTTTGACTCTACAAATGAATTTAGCTTTTACTTCTTCTGCTTCCTTAGACGACATACACATACGGCTGTACGCCACAAGATGCCAGTATGAGCCTGCTTTGATTGCTTGCTTCCCAAAGACCAGAATCCAATCTGAAGATCGCAACAAGGTGCTACTGACTCCTTTTAGCGCCGTCGTATGTTTTTTAGCATCGTCTTTAAGATATTAGCCCGGGATATTTAAGAGATATTTCGCTGAGGATCAAGATATTTATCAGAATTTATTTACTTTATTAATATCTATCCCTCGATAATACATATATCCAGAAAGTTAGGGTATTCCAATTTATAAATTAAGCATAGTTGATCAATCCAACTGTTATATCACTAGATCAGAGTCCTTCATATGTGTCCAGCATGCAATTGGCCACTGCAACATGAATACCCGCTGGCCACCTGACAAGATGATAAACTGAATAATAGGAATATAATAATTACTCATGTACATATACAAACAAGAATACCCACTAGCTTGATCATGCATGAACGTCATTAGTAATTAGTAGGCCTGACTATTTTCACCTTTTTATCACAAATCAACCAATATGAAATATTCATGATTAATTAGTTACTACAACCATAGATCATGAGTAGTGATATAAACCCTTTTTTTTAAAAGCCCCGAACCAATTATGTAATTTATAGTTCACATTGGCATGCATGGTAGTTAGAACTTAATTGGAAGGTGACAAATAAATAGGAAGGCGTTCTTTTGTCACAGTTGCTTGCAAGAACGGTCTAGGCAAGAGCCATGCTCACAAATTCTAAAATGGTGGTGGGATAAGAACGTGTAACACTCCAACCATCGACCACAAGACCCCTCCAAATTCAATAACAAAAAACACCTCTAATTTCAATATAGTGAGTTAACACACATACATATATCTCCTATTAACAGCCAAGATTGAAACCAATTCCCAGCTCTTCAACCCGCGGCCTCCATAGCCAAATCCCAAAGATTTCACCTCACAAACAGAAAACAAACCCTGACCGTCATTTCATACATCTCTCTTTCAAGCATGATTTAAATTAGAAGACCCCGGTTTGAAGTTGAATCCCGCATGGAAACCACTGTCTACTTCTTTTTTTAATCATCATCATCTTATAGAACGTGAACCCATGATCATCAATATTGGTCCTCAATCTGATCTTGATCAGAAAAAAAAACCATAATTCTTCCATCCATCGACCTGCATGTTACCAACCTCATCAAATTCATGTTTTTTCTATTATCCAATTAGCTTAATCTCCGAAGATTATATATCTTCTGCTCGATCATCTTCACCGTCACATGCATATGCATATGAGACCTCAACCGGCCGTGCTACCACGCCCCAGATACACCAGCACCATCGCCCCCGCCGCTCCCTCCCCTCCACCCCTACCACCACCATCATCAAGGCCACCATCGTCGCCGACCACCTCCTCCTCCAACTACAGCCTGCAGCAGCTCCAGCCGCCCGTCAACCTCCTCCAACCCTCCAAGAAGAAGAAACTCAAGCGGTCGCTGCGGCTCTTCAACATCTTCCGATCCGTCTTCCAATCCTTCCCGGTGTTCAGCCTGGCATGCAGGTTACCGCAGGCCCTCCCCGGCAACATCCAGAGCGGGGTTCGGATGACCGGCACCCTGTTCGGCTACCGGAGATCCCGAATCAACCTGGCCTTGCAAGACAACTCGCGTTGCCTCCCTCTGCTGTTGCTGGAGCTGGCAATGCCCACCACCAAGCTGCTTCAAGAGATGGGGTCGAGTCTGGTGAGGATCGCTCTGGAGTGTGAGAAGAGGTCCGACAACAATATGCGGCTCATGGAGGAGCCGGTGTGGACCATGTACTGCAATGGGAGGAAGACCGGGTATGCGGCCAAGAGGGAGGCCACCGAAGACGACCTCCACGTCATGCAGATCCTCCAAGCCGTCTCCATGGGCGCCGGTGTCGTCCCCAGCGACGCCGACGACTCGCCGGACGGCGAGATGACGTATATGAGGGCGCACTTTGAGCGTGTTGTTGGGTCCAGGGACTCCGAGATCTATTACATGATGAACCCGGACGGGAACAGCGGGCCCGAGCTTAGCATATTCTTCGTCCGAATATGAGTGGACGTCGTGCACATACTGTGGAGAGGGCTGTGGATTTGCCGTAGGAATTACAGCAAACTTGCTGAGCAGTGACATGATTAGTTCAAATCTTCACAATTAACAGTTTAAACATACAATTTTACAATTATATCCTCCGTACTCCACTAATTGTGGAGATTTGAACTAATCTAATAATTACTAGAGCGAATTTACTATAGTAATTGCTGCCGCAAATCCATAGAGAGTAACTTGCTATGCCGTCCGTGCAAGGTCTCGGGCATGATGGAACATAATTCGGATCGGTGGTAGAAGTCCGATTGCTGACGGTCGCCAACTTGGCCAGGAGCAGGTTATGATCATACTTGGTTTCGGAGGAGCTTGTTATCTTTTGTTTATGTTGATCCTTGCTTAATAATGTTTTGTAGCAGACAACGTACACGGTTTCCCTGGTCATGTCTCCAAGGACTTGTTGTAAAAGCTAAGCTCTGTCTTACTTCTAGGGAATGTTGTTAGATTTGCAAGGTATTCGAATGTATGAAGTGGCTTTTGTTGATTGTGTCGATATGTTTGGGATGTTGCTAGCTCACCTTTATCTGGGCTACTGGCAAACATTTTATTTTTTTTAACAAGAAATCAAAACGAGATAATCATACAATAAGATTCATATTCCAGTCGAATGCGACGCAGGGTGAACGAGGTCGTTACTCTTCATAATTAACATTTCTGTGCTAGTCAATTAATAAGATGAAATAATAGTAGTTATTTGATTGTTGGATACACGAACAATGCTGCATCTCATACATTAATTACTATTAGGTTTTTACAGAGGCACGCCAAATAGCTTCAAATTCATTGGCTTCTTGGAGTGTTTAGGCGCCAGGCCAATTAGCGTATGCTCTGGGGTAGTGGTGCCAAATCTATATTCCATGTCCATGGTGGTGTCCACTGGAACCATATGGTTGTGAAGGAAGAAGACTATGTCATTGTAGAGCTTTTTCGTGTGGTTGAGCTCTGATAAGAGGAAGCTGTTCCTCCTCCTAAGTCTCTGGTTGTCCTCTTTTATAGCTGACAGAGCACGGTTTTCTACAGCTGGTGATGGCAATGGAGTCTGGACCCAACCACTTAGTTCAACAGGAGCAGTAGTTCCGGGGATGAAAAGTGGTGTTCCTACAGCTTGATTATGGTAGTGATTGTAATACTGGCGGTGATGAATCTGCGGATTTGGGGGCCTTCTGTGGATCTCTGTTAGCAAATACTTCTTTCCTCTTGTGAAGTACCCATTTGCAAACTCCCACCTTTCCGCAGTAATCTTTCTAAATCCCTGCACATTTAGTCGATGATCTTTTACGTACTAAAACGTTTTAGATGCTGTAGCAAAAGCAAAAACATACCGCCACCCAGTTCATAATACTTCAAAACATAAAAAATAAATAGCATGGCATGGTATAGAGAAACAAATCTAACATAGACATGAATTAGAAGAAACATATAGGATCATACATAGGTGTTAAGCTGCCTGACAAAGCTGGAGAGATTACTGTGTTTGAAGTATTTTGGTAGGACATCTCCAGCAAACTCAGGAGGCTTCCACACCACAAAGGAGTTGCCATCTTCACCCCATGACACAATGAGGTCTGTACTAGGGTCATCCACCAGCTGGTAAGTTTTGCTCAAGAAAGGAGCAGGCACCGACTTGTGACATTCCACATGAGAGGAGTACTCTACCATCTCCTCACACCTCTCCAACAAGGAAGCCATTAATACATTAGAATTAGCCTATGACCTCCCCATTACTAAACCAAGCAAAAGCTCTTATAAAACTCTTTATTTTATTAAGTTCTCGACCGTCTTGCTTTTTGATCACATAGCAGTAGCGATGTATATATAAGCCTTCTCAAGGTTATATATATAATATTATGGAACTGGAATGGATGTTTGAAGTTTGAAGTTCCTGTTTATGTGTAGATGACTTCACAAAAGTTCTCTTCGATCAGTTAATTTGAGGTGCCGCAGGTTTTTCTAATGAAATTATTTTTTAATAGCATCTTCTTTATGCATAGTTGACAGCTCCTTACATTAGATCACAGCATCTAGGAACTTATCTTTGTAGCTGCTGTAGCTGAAGGATCGCTTTTCTGCAAGCTTATGATTCATTTTTTCGTGGAACTGCCCAGACCGCTAAATAATAATATTATATTGGATTCATCTTTTGTTCCGAAGGAATGCTCATTTGAATATTATTATCTATTTATTTCATCCATTGTGTAGTTCTTAAATGGAATAATATTCTCATTCACTTACATATAGACGTTATTACATTTGATAAATTTACAATTACATATTGATTATGCATTGACGGCATGTATTAACTACATTACATTAACCTAATTTACGGTATATTACACTTAGGAGTTGTGAAGTTTGACTCAATGGTAAGTGGATAAATGATGAGTTTGATTATTTAGCGATCATGTTAAACGCAACCACGGCCCTTTGTCAAAATATCCACTACTTAGTCACAGGTTGGAATAAGTTGAACTTTTAAGTAACAAAGTAGTAACCAAGATTGGCTGCAATATATGTGGTAGAAATATTATCACACCAAGTTGTCAGAGTAAGTGATCAAATTAAATTTTCGAACTAGAGACAACATGATTCCATGATCAAGAGCATCCTTAAGATACCTTAGAATTCATTTGATTGCTGACCAATGTTCATCACTTGGAGCATGTTAAAATGGACAAGCCTAGTTGACCCCATATTGTATATCTAGCCGAGTAAGGGTAAGTATTGTAGTGTATCAACAGCAATACGATAAATAGGTGCTTAAAGAGGAGAGCCAGTATAGTTAAACATTTTTTACCTTAGTGCAACTATGTGGAGATAGGTTTGAGTCCATGAAGATGAAGACATTAGAGAATATCACGGACATACTTAGCCTGAGATAGGTGGAGTCTAGATCCATGCTTAGTGACCTCAATTCCAAGAAAATAGTGCAATAAACCAAGATCATTCATTGTGAAATGAGTGCTAAGATCCTTAATAAGAAAAGAGATGGACGATAGAGAATTTCATGTGGCTATGATATCACCTACATAGACTAATATAAATATAGTTATGTTAGATGTAAACAAGTAGAAGAGGGAAGACTCAACCTTAAAGTCCTTGAATCCCAAATCATACAGTAAGTTGGACAAATGAGTAAACAATACTCATGGACTTTATTTGAGTCTATAAAGTGACTGATTAAGGCGACACACATGTGTAGATTATTGGTCATCAATAAATTCAGGAGGACAAACCATAAAGACCTCTTCAGTGAGATAAGCATTTAAAAATGTATTCTGAACATCTAATTGTCCGATGAGCCAACCACGGTTGATGGAAATACTCAAGATTGTGTGAATTGTAATAGGTTTAACTACTGGACTAAATGTCTCAAAATATCCAATGTCTTCCCGCTAGTTGAACCATTTAGTTACAAGTCATATTTTAAGCCTATCAATGGAGCCATCAAATTTATACTTAGGTCGAAACACTCATTTGCACTCAATAGCTCTATGATTTGTGGGAAGGGGAACAAAAGACCAAGAGTTGTTAGATATTAGGGCATTGAACTCCTTAGACATAGTTTGATACCAATGCCGATGTTTAATGACTTGACAATAACAAGTTGGCACAATTTCATCAAGAAGCAATGACAAGGGATGATGTGTAGAAATGAAGACTTTGGGTTTGAGGGAGTTCGTTTTAGAATGAGTGACTATAGGGTGGCTAGAAAAAGGTACAATAGTGGAAGATTCTTGCTGAATTGGTACATGTTGAATGTGATCACTTGATAAATGAAGCTAATTGTCAAAATTTAGGTTGAGTACCTTATTTGTGCAAATCAGAGGTGGCGACATTGAAATTGCTATGGGAAGAACAGTAGTAAGCATTTCAGTGCCAAAGAAGGAAGGTGGTAGTGATGACTCTAGAGAAATATTTTGATGCTCAAGGTTGGGGCACATAGCTGGTGGTGGTAAGGTAAGAAGGGGAATCAAGAAGTTTGCCTCCGTAGATGGGTTGGATGGATGTGTGGATGGTTGTAAGTCAGACACGGGGAGAAAGATAAACTCATTAAATACAACACTTCTAAAAAGAAAAACACAATCACTAGGAATATGCAAACACTTGTAGTCTTGTAATTAGAATGATATCCTAAAAGTACATAGGGCAATGAACGAAAATCAAGTTTATTTTTAGAGCATGACCTTAGGTACGAAAAACATTGACAACCAAAGACTAGAAGAGATGTATAATTCCAGATTTTATAAAAGAGCATATGTTATGGAGATTTACATGGTCTTATTGCATGCGGAAGTAGGTTGATGAGATGGAAAGTAATGTGAAATGTAGAATCCAAATAAGAAGTTGGAACTGAAACATGAGCCAAGAGGGTATGTCCTATTTCTACAATGTGACGGTGTTTACATTCTACATGACCATTTTATTGTGGTGTGTAGGGGCAAGACACGCAATGAATTATACCATTTTGACATCAAAAACTTTGAAACTTATGACTCATAAATTCAAATCCACCACCACTTTGAAAATATTTTATTTTATGAGGGACCAAAATTTCAATGAAGGTTTTGAAGTTAACGAAAGCATTAAAGGCGTCACTTTTTGGTTTTAAAAAGTAAATCCATGTATGACAGCTAAAATGATTGATAAAAGAGATATAGTTGTGAAAACTTTAATTAGAAGCAACAGGAGAAGGGCCTCATATATCGGCTAAAATTATTTCCAAATGTAAAGGCAGAAAATTGGGTTGGAAAGGAAGAGACCAATTTTTGTCTAATTATGATGAATATATGTGCAAATCCTTATCTAGTCTGAAGACCTCGATAAATGAAGATTGCAAAGCTCGTTGAAGGACAACTTGAACAAGATGACCAATACGATTATGCCGTACATCCAATCCAGCATGAATTATAAGTAATCCTTGAGGAGGTGGTGATCTTCGGTTAATAATATAAAGTTCATCATTACTCCAACCCACAAGAGGATGTGCGCCAAAGCCTTGTCCTTGATATGAGAACTTGAGTCAAAAAATTCAACAAGACACTTGTGGTCGCTTGCAAGTTGAGATATAGAAAATAAGTTTTTGACAAAATCAGGAACATGCAAGACATTTTTACGATGGACACTAGGAGAAATTTGAGCAGAACTGGTATAACTAATGGGCAAACTTTTGTCATTGTCAAGCATAACCTAATCACATCCATGATAGATCGTTGTCCAATAAGTAGATTGGGATTACCAATGACGTGATGAGTAGCTCTAGAGTTTAGGTACCATTTGGATGTCAATGAGTTACCCGAACATGTAAGATTATCAATTGGTGGAGATGGTGGCTGATATGTTTTGTTAAATCTATTGTAACATTGAAGTGTGGTGTGACCACACTTGTTACAAATCTAGCATTGTGAATGGCCATTATTAGAAGATGAACTATTTCAAGTAACATGTTGTTAATTGTAGGAGTCATTGCCACTTTCACAACCATGGTCTTGACCTTGACTACAGTTAGAGGAACCACGACTAGCATTGTTGAAGAGAGAGGGCTTGTCAATAGTCCGGTTTGCAACATTGACTGTTGGTGTGGAGGATATGTTTAAGGAAAACAAGTGAGCAGTGAGACCTAGATTATGCTCTCGGGTGGTGCAAACCTTTCATTGTAATGATATCTTTTTGAGAAGTGAAAAAGATTACAAATGGTTCAAAATCTGACCCTAAATCGCTAAGGGTATAGAAAACTAGATTTGTCTCCTTAATAAGATGACCAACTGCTGAAAGGTTGTCAAACAGAGATTTGATTTTCCCAAGATCTTTGGTCATTTTAAGATTCTTACATCGAATAGTCTGCAACTTGAATTTAAGTTGATGAATACGCATTAGAGAGTTTGACGCGTATATCTTCTGAAGTTTTTGCCACATAGCATCAGCGAGTCTAGGCAATTGTCCTTAGATAGGAGGAGAAAGAGTGGCAAGAATCTAACTTTGAATGGTTTGGTCTAACCTAAATCAATTCAAATAATGAGAATATGAAGAACGTAGATTGGTAGAGGTATCAATGATATAAGAAAACCGTGGGTTGATGAAACCATTAATAAAACTCATTCGTCCTTGATTGTTAAAGATAAGAAAGAAATGAAAACATGAAAGAAGATAATTCTGTTGCCCAACTAAATTTAATGAAATATGATTGGTAATGTTATTAACTATAATAGAAAAGGTGTCAAGTAGGCCAAGTTTATAGACATATCCGGTTGAAAAAAGATTAGAAGGCAAAAAAAAATAGGGATAGAAATTGAAGAAGAAGGCATTGAAGCCATATTTACTGGAAAAAGGCTACCGGCTCTATACCATGTAACAAAATAAACTTTGTCTCACTTGGGCATTCTCATTCATGGACATATATATAGATATTATTATATCTTATAAATTGACAATTACATATTGACTATGCATTGATTACATGTATTAATTATATTATATTAACCTAATTTCCATTATATTACATACAGGAGTTGTGAAGTTTAGCTCAATTAATCTTGAAATTAAACTTTTAAATACTTGTCTAACAAGTTCCAAGGCAGGTCGGTGAGTACTTGAAGATCAAACAATGATGGAGAGGGAGGAACAATATATACTTATCCTCTGAGTAGCTCACACTTTTTGGCGAAAAATCGTTTCCCATTGCACTTTTCTATCAGTCTATATTGATATCCATGATGGGATCCAAAGACTGAAACATTCACATATTTTTGTTCTAGGCACACATGCATGCTGACACATCTGCATTTGATCTGCATGCCCATATGAAAAGGAGGCGGGTGGCCATCTTCATCATTTTTCATCCAATTCTCTTCATCTGCATTTGATGAGTTTGAGTCAACTGTGTCGCTGATAGAATTCATTTGGCCATATATATGCCAATACCAGTCCTATATTAATGGAGGAAGTGGAAAGGGAAATTTAGTTGATCAAGAAACACTAGAATAAAGAAAGATTGAGAAGAGCCAACTGATGTGCATCAATGAAGCTGAACACGATGGTAGATAAACAATAAAAACCGAAGGATGCTTTGAACATCAAAGAAAGTTCTATTTCACATTTTGCACAGGTGTTGCAGATGTTGAACATCTACAGACTGCCATGTACAGTTCACACAGATCATACTTCACATGACCAAATGACCTTTCTTTGTCAACATGTATCAAGGGGCCAAGACGACTCTGCGTATCAACCATCAAGATCTTCACAGGAAGCTGCATAATACAAGCTATGACAGTTGAAAACGATAGTGCATCTAATTTTCTCTTTAACAGCTAGAAATATTGTACAAGTTTAGATGCAAACATGTGAAAGTTTATTTTTTCAGAGACCGAATGATACGTTTGCATAGAATACAGCTCTATGCAGGATAATCACGTTGTCAAACCGACCATGATCGCCTGGTAAAATAAAATAAAATCGACCATCTCTAGTAGGCAAAATGGTGATCACTACACATGCATAGTTCTTGCGACATTCCTCACTCAACTACAAAAAACAATTATTATTAAGATAAATTGAACTTAATATGTCCAGTGCTAGTCAGTCCCAGACTCGTTTCGAATAGCTAGCTAGGGGCTCTGTAGCAGGGAAGCTCGGTTAAAGGGTGGGGCATGCGCCTCTTTTATCCTAAATGACTCGTCGCCTTGAAAAGTTTGCCCTTCCACCTATATATTGATCTTAACTCAAGATTCCCTTTGATGTGAGACATATGTTCTAACACTCACAGCTAAGTTCATTGTGGGATACTATCGTACCAAACATTGCAAGTGCTGGAGATGGCGGATCGAGTGTACGTGCTTTTTATCATGTTTTCTGGTGGTATAGATGATAGAATCTTGGAGACCACATTGAAAAGAATATTGGAAGAGAATGCACGAGGGTAAAAAGTTGTAGCCACTTCCTTGATTATCAAAAAAAAAAAGCAAGAAAGAAATAGAATAAAAACCTTTCGGATAAGCTGATTGTTTTCCCTTGCTGAATAAAGATGATGCATTGATCATATTAAATTTGCGCCACATACATAATTAAAATATTTGATCGAAGTTTGGATATGGGTACAAAAAGTACATGAAAATGAAACTATCCCATTCGCTTTGCCGTTCTTTTGAGTTGAGTTCCTAGCTACCCAAAAGAATATTTTGCCGGTTTGTCTCTAAAGAATCAATTATATAGTGACAATCCTAGACCATATCACGCAGGTTCGGTTATCTCCGAATAAAAATGCATGCATGCAATGACGGAGAAGGGTATAATTCAATGATATGTAGGCCGGCATTCCCACACTTTAGCTCTAAAGCTTCTTTTTTTTAAAATAAAAAATTAAAGAAGAAATAAGTTGAAATCCAACGGGAATAAAACTGTGGCGGCCAAATCTAAATTTTTCATAATTATAGAACAAATGCTTAAGTACATCAATCCATTTTATTATTCCCTAACAAAAGGAAGCTGCGCATAATTCGTCATGTGTCCCGGCTATAAATTAACAGTTTTTAACTTTAATTTCGGTGCGATAGAAATAAATAGTATTACCGAAATAATTTATTAAATTGAGAAATAAATATTATGTTTGAAAAAAAAAAATTTCCCTTACACTAAAGGAATAAAGAATTAATGGGGACAAGAATTTTTCTGTGTAGAGCTTTCTTATGACAGGAAGTGGGGGGACAACAAATTTGGACTAGAAAAGCAGCAGCTCCGAATTTAGTTGGGCCTCTCTGCAGGCCCATAGTCCATCATCATCTTAATTCTTAGGCCCAATGACTCACTTGGGCTCTCAGGGGCTTCTCACAGTTTACTCGTCTCCTACCCCCGAAATTCAGGGTTTGGAGGATTTTTAGGGTTTAAGCAGTCCCCTCTTTCGTCGTCGTCTCCTTCATCACTCCCCCGGTGAAATCGAAGGAAACCATGTGGGCTATCCGAAGAGCTGCTAATCCTGCTAGGTATGATCGGAAAGTCCTATCACTCTTTCTCGTTCCATTTTGAGGTAGTGCTTTTTGGTCAGTAGCAGGCTAGTAACTTGTACCATTTCCATTTACTTCATGCTTCGTGCTTGTTCAATGCGATGTTTCCCGTCCTTTTTGCGGCTGATTGCTTTGTATGCCACATGCCTTCTGCGTCTGCGTGTGTGTTTACTGTAGTCTCTACGTATACTTCGTATGCGCCATTTTGCGTAGGAACGAAATGCATCGTGACGGACAAGGCTACCTCTTATATTTTCTAAGATATTATACTCCAGATGCTGGTGAAGCTATGTTCTGTACTTATTTTGCCTTGTTTGTTTAAAATAAATTCATGTATGCTGATGGGTTTCAGTCCTACTCTTGACAGAAACTGTGGTTTTCGTCTTCGAAACCGTGGGCGTGTTTCAGTTAAATCTGGAATCGCAAATAATAATGTGGCTGGTAGATTGGGCAAGCAATGTGTGAACCGCCAGAAGATTGTTGCTGGACGCATCTTACCACCCAAAGCTATTTTCACACATATTTTTGGCGCATCTGTTGTGGGATCAAAGCACCTTTCATCACAGGCTGGTTCAAAAAGTAGTGACGAAGAAGACAGCTTAGAAGATGGCTTTTCTGAGTTAGAATCTTCTCAGGAAACTAATTGTACCGGAGGTGATGGCAAAGGTGTTACTCAAGATAATACTGAAGAATCAGTTTCTGAACTGGAAGTATCAGAGGATGAATGTGAGAATGCTGAATCTGAAGATGAAACTGGACCAACCTCTGATGTCAAAAAGAATGACCTGTCTGGTCTATTTAAAGCAATTTCTGAGACACCACGGGCATCTCTTAACAGTACTTTGGATAAATGGATTCAAGAAGAAAAGCCTCTAGAACGAACTCAAGTTTCCTTTGCATTGCTGAGTCTTCGAAAATTCAAGCAATATTCTAAGGCTTTACAGGTTTGAGTCATAACTGTAACTCTTTAAAGTTTGTGTCATTTTTTATTGATAACATGCAAGATAATGATTAAGGTTTTAAAAATACGTTTTTTTTTAGAACTTTAAACTAGAAATTCTTTTTGTTGACAGTCGATAGGGTGTCTGGTAACACTGTTTTGTGTGTTTTTTTAATAATTGTGCGTGCCTCTCAAATGAAATTGTGCGTTCTTTACAACAAAATAAAATCAATAATAAATTCTCTCCTGAATTTTTGACATCATATATTTTATGTTATGAAACCTATGGATATTATTATAGTATAAAGTTTCAGGTTACGAATTATCTAAATATTCTGTTTCTTTTTTTTTAATAGTTAATGGAATGGTTGCAAGCAAAGAAAAAGCTTGATTTCACTGAACGGGATTATGCTTCTCACTTGGATTTGATAGCCAAAATTCACGGCATTAGTAGAGCAGAGAAGTATATTAACGATGTCCCCAAAAGCTTTAGAGGAGAAGTACTTCATCGAACTTTGCTAGCTAACTGTTGTTCAGTTGGAAATGTGAAGAAGGGCGAAGAAATTTTTAATAGAATGCGGGACTTTGGCTTCCCACTGACAGCATTTGCTTGTAATCAGTTACTTCTCTTATATAAGAAAGTGGATCGGAAAAAAATTGCCGATGTTCTGCTGATGATGGAAAAGGAAAATGTAAAGCCATCTTTATTTACCTATAAACTTCTGATTGACACCAAAGGTCGAGCAAATGATATTGATGGCATGGAGCAAATTTTGGAAACAATGAAAGCTGAAGAATTGGAACCAGATTTGCATCTCAAATCAGTCATTGCGAGACACTACATTTACAATGGAAAGAAAGAGAAAGCTGTATTAATTATGAGGGATATGGAGGGTGAAACTCTGAAGCAAAATCGTGAAGCATGTGCTTTATTGCTATCTTTATATGCAGCATTGGGTAATTCAGAAGAGGTCACTCGAGTATGGGAGGTGTGTGAAGCATCTCCACGTGTACTTGAGGCTGCTAATGCCATTGCAGCTTGGGGTAAGCTGGGCAAGATAGAGAAAGCGGAAGAAATTTATGAGAGGTCTCTGAAGATTCGGAAGAGGTCAGTTCCAAAACTGTACACAACCTTGTTGAAAGTTTATGGTGATCACAAGCTCCTCGTAAAAGGAAAAGACCTGATGAAGAAAATTTCAGATAAGGGGTGTCCTATTGTTCCCCAAACATGGGATGCCCTTGTTAATCTGTATCTCCAGTCTGGAGAAATAGAGAAGGCTGATTCAATCTTAGAGAAGGCAGGGCAGAACAAGTTGAAGCCCTTTTACTCAACTTACATGGCAGTGCTAAGCCACTATGCCAAGCGAGGAGATATCCATGGTGCCGAAAAAATATTCAATAATCTGCGAACATCAGGATATGTGGGACGTATGCAGCAGTATCAACTTTTGCTTCAAGCCTACATAAATGCAAAACTTCCAGCTTATGGGTTTAGAGAGAGAATGAAAGCTGATAATGTTTTTCCAAGCAGGACGGTGGCTTCTCTCCTGGCAGAAGCTGACGCTCTTAAAAACACTTCTATATTGGATATGTTAGACTGACTGTATTCAACTTATTCTCAGAGGAGGTGATTTTTGCTGTGTATCAGTATCAGGCAAGTCCAGCTTCCGGAGTTGCATTTTGCATTAAGGGCAGCTTATTTCCCATGTAATATCTTTAAAGTGAACTGAATGATTTAGAAATGGTAGGTTTAAATTTTGAAAATCATTTGAAGTAAAATTTCTCTATTTGTCGTTGTCCATGTACTTGTGTTCTCTTTTGAGGAGCTGCTTGTGCAGGGTTTATTTAACCTAGTACAGAAGAGAACAATGCAGGATGGAGAAGTCAGCCCGCAGCAATGGTAATACTTTGAGCTTTTCCTATTTCTATGGTGGTAATTGAGCAGTTGGCACATTCTATTTACCTTATTGCTAATGTTGATAATATATTCTGTGAGGGTGCAACAATATTTAGTGTTTCCATGTATGGAGCATGGAGGACGGATTCAACATTTTTTAATATAAACAATGCCAAAGCCGTTTTGTGCTTACAATCTACGTCTGCCTTCACATTCACTAGACAATAAGGTATGCAACCTGCCAATACTTGCTACCACTATCGATCATGCCATGCAACCAATTTTTAGTATCTTGATTTTCAAGCCTTTCGACTCCCCCCAATTCACTGAAGGCTACATTTGTTTGAATAAAATTAGTCCTGGAATGTATAGTATATGTGATTCACCAGTAATCCTTACATGAGCAAACCCCTCCGACGAAATGGTGAAACCGATGGCTATCCCTCATCACAATCTCCCTGCTGGTAATTTGGGATATGAATTTGGTAGCCGAGTGACAGTCACCACACACTCTCAAGTTCTTGATGATCCTCAACGGTGTACCTGGGGAAGTACTGATCAATCCAAACGCAATTGCGAGCTTCTCGCTGTGCCCGCAGAGGCTATCTTCCTTCTCATCATCCTCCACGTTCTTGAGCACAAAATCCGTGTCTGGTACATAACCCTTTGCTTTTATCTCTGCATACAACCTCTCCAACTTTGCGGTGATCTTGTCCATCATAGGGTGGGACGCATCTCCCACTACAAAGCTATGAACCCTGCGCTCCACCTCAAGCCAACTGCATCCCGGAGGTTTGGTCACTCCTTTATCCTTCATCAAACGCCGCATTGTAGCAGCGTTCTGCCATCTCCCGGCTGCCGAATAAATGTTTGCTAGAAGCACATAATTTCCTGAATTGTGTGGCTCCAACTGGAAGAGTTTTTTCGCAGCATGCTCAGCCAGATCAATTTTCTTATGAATCCTGCAAGCACCTAGCAAGGACCCCCAAACAGCTGCATTTGGTTCAATTGGCATGTTCTTGATGAACTCCATGGCTTCATCAAATAATCCTGCTCGAGCCAACAAGTCTACGATGCAAGCATATTGCTCTACAGCAGGTTCGAGCTTGTACTCAAACTTCATCATCTTGAAATATTTCCGCCCTTCGTCAATTAACCCGGAATGACTACAGGCAGATAAGATGTTTGTAAATGTGCAATGGTTTGGCTTCAAACCCAAGACTTTCAAGCTCTCAAATAGGTTTACTGCATCTATGCCAAACCCATGCATCCCATATCCTGCAATCAAAGAATTCCACGAAACCAAATCCCTACCAGGCATGACATCGAACAGTCTTCGTGCTTGTCGGATCATTCCACACCTACTGTACATGTCTATCAGCGCATTCCAAGTCATGGTACAGGTATCAAGCCCCTGTCTAAGAACGTATTGATGAATCTCCTTGCCCTGACGTAAAGCAGACAACCTCGCACAAGCAGGCAAAGCAGAAACAACAGTCACATCATTTGGTAGCATACCAACCTGCTGCATTTCTCCAAGCAAGCTTAATGCTTTTGTTCCATATGAATTTTGAGCACAAGCTGCAATCATTGAATTCCACACAACTACATCCTTGAGAGGAAGCATTCCGAACACAGAACAAGCATTTTCCAGATGGCCACATCCTGCATACATGGTTATAAAAGCACTCCCAACTCCTGTTGACAGTTCTATTGAATTTCTAAGAACAAAACTATGCATTGCCTTTCCCAATCGCAAATTTTTCACCTGTGCACAGGCTGCTAGAGTGCCGGATATAGTAATTGTATCTGGAGTAAATCCAGATTCACGCATTTTGTGAAAGAACTTGAGAGCTGTCTCACCATCACCGTTCTGTGTAAAACCTGTAATTAGGCCATTCCATGTAACTACATCACTCTGTACTCCCCGTTCCTCCATTGCACGAAGAAGTTCAGTGGCTTCCTCTTGGCAACCTATTAGAGAATACCCAGAAAGCATTGCATTCCAAGACACCAAATCCTTTCTACCTATTCGGTCAAATACTCTTCGAGCTAAAGTCACATCTTGGCATTTAGAGTAGAAGTCGACCATCGAGTTTCCGACTAGGACATCTGAATCTAATCCATCATCCTTCAGACAGTATCCATGAATTTCCTTGCCGTGGAGAACCAAATCCAGATTAGTGCATGCTGAAACGACGCTTGCAATTGTGATTGAATTAGGCTTCACACCTTCGATCAGCATCTGCCTGAAAACATGCAATGCTTGAGAGGAGCATTCATTCTGCTCTGATCCGGCTATAAGGGCAGTCCATGACACCACATTCGGCTTGAACTCCCCTGCGTTCTGCATTTGCAGGAACAACTCAGCAGCTCTCTGAAACTGCCCCTTTTGTGCATAGCCTGCAATGATAGAATTCCATGTCACTTGGTCTGGCCTCACACCGGACGACTTCATATCCTTAAAAAGCTTGAACGATCGTTCGAAATCACCCTTCGACGCATACGCCGAAATCATCATGTTCCACATCACAACATCCTTGTACTCCACCTTTCTGAACAAGTCGGTGGCAAAATCAACTTTTCCACACTTGATGAACATATCAATGATCGATTTCTGGACGAAAGGATTTCCTTCAAATCCGATACTCAACATGTAATCATAAACATCCTTGCCCACTGTGTAGTTCTTGAGCTCAGAGCAAGCTTTAAAAACCTTGGGGAACACAAAGTGGTCGGGTCGAATCCCAGTATCAATCATCATATAGAACAGCCTTATAGTCTCTTCATAATCTCGGAGCTTGCAGTGCACCCCCATCATGGAGGTCCAGCTAAACAAGTTCCGAACAGGTAAATTTTCGAACAACCGACGCGCATCATCCACAAGACCAAATTTGCAGTAGAACTCCAGCAACTGGCTGCCCAAGAATGCCGAGAGCTCCACCCCGGAGACCACCAAGTGACCATGAACTTGCAGGCCGAGCTCAAAATTGCTGTAGCTGCGGCAGTACTGGAGAATGGACGCATACGTTTCGGAGCACTCGTCATGCTCATTCCAGTTGACAGACTCCAGAGCCTCCTCTACCAAGTTCTTTCTGGAGTGCTCCAAAGGCGACCCATCAGAGCTGCGGTCGCCGGCTGCTATATCCGGCGAGCTATTCAACCGGAGAGCTGATGTCCGGCGATTGGTGGACGTCGGAGGTGGAGAGCACAACAACGGGGGTGACGGTGGTGTATGGAGACGTGTTGTGTTGGTGAGTGTATCGACGTTGTGGCCGAAGGACGGCCTGCCGGCGGATGCAGACATGGCGGCTTATTGGGTGGAGGAAAGGCGCCATTTTTATTTTGAGAGGAAGAGAGGGAGTCTTATCTGCTTTACCACAGCCAGTAGTATGAGGCTACGAGCTTGAGGCTTGAGCTAGAGCAAGACATGATCTTTTAGCTTGCTGACAAGGAAGTTTGACAGGGATATGGAAGAATAATAAAGGTTGTGATATGGCGGTTGACTCTGCTTCTCTCCAAGTTTGATGGTCAACGACGATCTACGAACAAGAATATTCACGTCCCCAGTTTAAGAATCCTGAGGCCTGAAAATTAGACTAATAATCAAAGAAAACTGCATGATGTTTCTTCCAAGGCAGGCGACATTTAAGCTAGTAAGAATTCCTCTTCACTAGGTTTAAGATGAAGATCAACCACTCTAAAAGAATTACACAGGTTCTCTCAGCAACGTTTCAAAGATTTAAATTGAGAAAAAACAATAAAAAAACAATAAAAAAAACAAAAAAGTGCCAGCAATTTGAATCGAAATAAGCATTCTATGGCTAAGTGGTGCAAGATTTAGAAGAAAAAAAGCTAACGAAATGCAGATGCTACCCCACATCTCATCAGATGTGAGATCACACGATTAGGAGACCAGCCTGGCCCTGCTGAACAAAATGGCCACAATTTTCTCTACTTACTAAAAAAGTATGCTATTCCAACAAAATATACATCTGGAATTTTGTGAAAATATGTCAATTTTCCTGACAGAAATTTCTGTATCACTTCCATTCCTATTTTCCAATCTATCATCGACAAATGTCACTCCAGACCTTGTATGTTCGAAAGGTATGCCGAGGACACCGACGGATCTCATGTTCTGTCCCTTCTCTTTATGGTAATCAAGCCATTTCAACATGTCGATCACACTGAGCCTAAGACTGATGAACCTCGAGTCCTAAATATCCAGCTGATCAATGTCAATCAGACCAGCAGACTTCTGGATAAGTTCTTTCCTTCCATCTACCTGGCATATGTACGATTCAAGTGTGAACTTAAGCTTTAGACACATTATTTTCACTATAAAATCTGTGGATTAGCATATAACTAAATCATTGCATTGGCATAGGAAAAAAATATATGCAGGCTACCCTTTTCCCCCACTGCTTACGATATAATAGTTCGCATTTAGCCCTTAGCATACTCTTCCTTTTTCTACATTTAAGGTTGTTAAACAATAACATGAATCAATAAACTTACTCGAGAACCCATCAAAGATGAAAAGACCACATTTGCTTCTGCAGCATCTTCTACTACCAAGCGCTTAAGCAGTCTTCTCTCAGGGTCCAGGGTAGTTTCCCATAGTTGTACAGGCATCATTTCTCCAAGGCCTTCCAACCCACAAAAATGACAAAAGAAAAATACTAGGTAGTTAGTTAACCACACCTCATTTTGCTCATAGTAGCTGTGGCATACAAAGATAAGAACTATTATTGTATTTTTGTTAAACAGAGACTGCTCAGCTAAATTCTTAATAACTGCAATACCAACAAGTGCACCCACATTCTCTCAAAATGTAACCCAGTTACAAAACTTACCACACATTGATATTATGTCTACTGCAGTACATATTCCATAGCTTACATCCTAATGCTTCATGAAAAATAAGATAACAGTTGTTGAAGTCTTGGCATAAAGAGGTATAACATGTCCAGTACCTTTAAAACGTTGTATAGAATAGTTAGCATTTGGAGGAAATGTCCTTTGAAGGTGTTTAAGTTCTGTGTCGTCGTAACAATAATGTGCCTGTTTACCTCGCTCAACCTAAACATTTGACAGAAAGGACAAATGGTACTGGATACATGAAAAAGTTCAAAACCATATGCTGGCTAGTGGGTTAAGACAAAAACGCACCTTATACAGAGGTGGAACCCCCACATAAATGCAGCCTTCTTCAAAAAGTGCTTTCTGTCAGAAAATAACATCAGGGAGACTTGTACACGTGACTCATGACAAGGAAATGTATATTGCTTCTAACATAGATATTTTATAGTCTCTTAAAATGTAACATCCTGTACTTACCTGATATCTAAAGAAGAATGTTAAGAGAAGAGTTCTAATGTGAGCACCATCCACATCAGCATCTGTTAAAATAATTATCTTATGATACCGAAGAGCATCTTTTTTAAAGTCTTCACCCTAAATGGAACAATGGAAACAGAAAAAGAATAACTAATTTTTTTACGCCACATAAAATGCAATCATTGATTACAGAACAGAACACTGCAAAGAATAAAAGAATTAAACTACCTTTACACCAAGTCCAAGACCAAGAATTAAATTTTGAATTTCTTCATTTTTATACATAGCAGCTTCATCCCTCCTTTCAATGTTGAGAATTTTACCTCTTAAAGGCAAAATTGCCTGCCCAAGTAACAGCCATGTCAGTAGCTTCAATAAAGTATGAATTAAACGTGTTTTGTAAATGAAGTCTAAATAACACATCAGAGAAAATTTAGAGCTTGACTATTTTTTTTTCAATTTTGCAAATGAACATTCATTGTAACCTCTCATCTCCCAATCAAACTCTACATATGACATACTTTCCTCTAAGACTGTCTTGGTTGTTCTCTCCTTCAATGTTGACAAGCTTTAAAACATACAGAAAGTATTCTTTCAACTCAGCTTAAATTGAACACAATAAGGAGCGTTCAATCTGAGAATCCAATGAATACCAAAATTGATCAAAAATTTTCTATGCTCATAACCTCGTATACTTGATAAGAGCATACAGCATGATAAAGTAATCAAAGTAATTTAAGGACAGAAAAGTGGGCTAGGGCAGCTCACCTGAAAGCGCCTGTCACGACCTTGCTTTGCACTGCCACCAGCTGAGTCACCCTCAACAATAAATATTTCTGCATTTATAACATAAATAAATGATAGCTGTAAAACTAAATAAATATGTTCAATAACCACATCAGAGAATAAAACTATGAACACCTCAATTCTGGAAATTCGTACATTTAAAAAAAAAAAGATGCCAATCCTGTCAACAATTTTTTTCAATACAGGAAAGGGGCAAAAAAAATATTTCCAAGTTTTTCATATTAAAAAAGACGAATCAACTTTTATCTCCATTTAGACCTTTAAGAAAACAAAAGTCATTATTTATGGCCAATAAACAGTCAAAAGAAAAAAGTAAAAATAAATTCAAATCAAAATTTCCACTTGGACCGCAAAGAGATAAGTTCATTAAAGCTCACCAATCCCAGCAAATTCATATGACATACCCATTAAATTTCTTAAGCAACTTCTAAAAATAAAATGGAAATAATACTTTGCTCAAATTCCTCAATGCTGATGAATCAGTGTATTTACATTGCATCATGTTTTAGGTGCTGAAAATAATTTCTTTGTTTCAGTAAAGGTGCGCCCATCTTGAAGGACAAGCTTCTAACTTGACCAATTCAACAATCGCGGATTTCCCAACTGCTATTACTTTTCATATCATTCTTGACTCTACACCATCTTCATCTAGAATTCCATCATCTTTCATGGAGCATATTCATTCTGAATTGATTCCTTATTTCTCACAGGGCAGGACTTAATGGGGAAGTAAATAGAGCCCTGGACTTTTTGCTGTCAAATACTTAATTAATTTTCCCACACATACACACACAAAGCCTAGGCAAATATTTCTAACCTTGTCAAAATCTCTACCTTTGCAATTTGTATCAATAAATACAGACGTACAACATTTGCTAATGAAATTAAACATGTATTTTATGGGGGAACAGATATACCACATTCTTCTGGATTTGCAGATGCACAATCAGCTAATTTCCCAGGAAGAGAAGAAGATTTCAGCACACTCTTTGTTCTCACTAATTCTCTTGCCCTTTTTGCTGCTAGAGCGGCCTGAAGTGAGATGCAGCATCAACCGTAGAACTATCTTTAAAAAAACACCAATAAATACAAAAAAAATCACCTTCAGAGCATTGAGAGACTTGGCAATAACTGAATCTAGAACATCAGGATGTAATTCAAGGTACTCAGTTAGATGCTCCTGAATGCATTGATCAACCACTCTCCTGACCTCTGGATTACCTAATCGTGTCTGTTATTGTAATACCATTGTAAAAACATAATATTAATATGGCATGAATTGTTGAAATAGAGCTTCTACTGATATTTAACTAAAACACACTGATGGCAAAAAAATCACCTTAGTTTGTCCTTCAAACTCTGGATTTGAAACCTTCACAGAGATAACACACGTTAGCCCCTCCCTCACATGCTCTCCACTTAAATTAATATCTTTCTCCTGAAAGAGAATCAAGGTAAAAATAGCTTAACAAAATCAAATTTAGATTGAAAAAGGAAACCAGTTTAGGATCATCTTGAATATTTCAAATAAAACACGTGAATATTGTTGAGATAGAATATGCCTTCATAGCTTTAGACTTTTTGCCAAGGCTATTAAGCGTTCTTGTCAAGGAAGCCTTCAGGCCATCAATATGTGTGCCCCCATCAATTGTGCGAATACTATTAGCATAACCAAGCAAAATGTCTGTGTATGCATCTGCACACCTAAAAATATGAAATAAAATGCCATACATTAACTTCATACCAAACTGGCATAATAACAACCATAATGAGGTATAAATTTCTTTAAGAAAATGTATGTAGATTTTTGTGCTTCCTTATTTTAAAATATAATCAAAATAAAAAAGTGTATTACCATTGAAGTGCAACATCAACAATGACGCCATCCATTTCTTTATGAAATGATACTGTATCATGAAGAGGTTTCTAAAAAAAAAATTTAAAAAGAAAGGAGGAAGAAGAAGAATTAGGTCCAGCTAAAAGAAAAGAAAAAAGATAATAAAAGTGTAAAACATAATACAAAACTACAAAGCAACTAGAATGCTTCAACTGCTTCACTAAATAATTGAAATTGAAACTTTTCTAAGCTTTCAAAACTTCATTTGACACACCAGCATATCATAACCTTAAAACATTCATCGTTCAGTCAAAAATAAACGTTCAATTCCTAATGACGAAGCACTATTTTTTGAATAGCTTTACCTTATCAGAATTCAACCATTTTACATACTCAAGCAAACCACCACCATAACAGTGCTCACTATATTGAGCTTTGCTTGGATCAGCATCCTCCTTTGTGAGAGAAATCGTCAGCTACGAGACAGATAACAAATTTTATTTCCAAACTTCTAGAGAAGCGCCAAAACACTTACAGCTGTGACAAAAAATGTTAAAAATGAAATAAAAAAACTTTAAAACACCAAAATCCGTAGAAAACACAAGTATACCGGAGAGCAACAGCAATCTACATAATTTTGTTAAATCACAATCTAGAAAATTGTCACAGAAAGAAGAAAAACAATCTACCAAACTGGTTCAATTATCAAACCACGCCAAACAAAACATGCACAGAATACCTGATGTAGGGCAAAAATTAGGGAAGAATTAGGAATTTTATATTATTTTGGTTACGTTTTATTTTAGTATGGTTTACTTAATTCAGGCCTTCTGTTATTAGTAGGAGTTTACTTTTGGAACTATCTTATTATTTTGAGTCCTTATCATAGTTGATTACTTATTAGTACATCTCTAGAGTCAATAAATACATGTTATAAACCTTGAGAACATAGATTTTGATTGATATTGAACAAAGTTAAGCTTTGTGCTTGAGAGAATCATGTAATTCTAAAGCTTGACGTTGGTGAGGAGCTGGTTGTTCCCTTGCTTGACGTGTCTGTGAGGAGCCACTCATCCCCCTTCTCCTTTAACTTTGTCCCATAAAAATCTAAGCCACCTACTATCCTTTACATTCCCTTTGTTCCCATCAATACTGAACTAAATTAGTACTTCTCACACCAAGGGACACATATTAAGCCAGGGCTGCACAATTTATGTGGCATAATTGTGTTAGACCGTACTTCAGCACTGGTGAATGTAAAAATTGGAAAATTAAAATCAATATCCTTTCTGAGAAGAGCCTTCTCCAAATAAATAAATCAATCAATTCAGAGCTAACCAAGTACCAAGTATGCCTCTAAAAGAAACAATAGCATATCACCAAAAAAATTAACCCAAAAGCAACTCATCTCAAGTTTACCTCTGGATTCAGAAAAGCCAACTCCCTAATTCGACCAGCTATCGTGTTGTAATCAAATTGAATTGTGGTGGTGAACACTGCAGAAGAAATAATGTCATAAGGAAATACATATATGTTTGCTATTAAAAAGTGCAGTTAAAATCAACAATTACCATAAAAAATTGCAATAATATGCACTAAACTGATATAAACAACACACACAAAAACACAGAGCAAATATGCAGTAAATACTCTGCAATTTCTCAGAAAAAAACTTTGCCTCCATCAATTTCAGGGGCAGATGTGAAAGAAATTGAAGTGACATTACACAAAATAATAGGCAGTATAAGTTTGGTTGCCCATAAACGCCTTTTCAAAACCTTCTTTATCAGGCCAGAATCTGATACGTGTTCCTTGGACAGAGTTTGCTCCTGGAGGAAGAATCAGGCAAGTCAAGGTTGTCACAGGTTTTCCACGTGAGTATTTTTGCTGGTACTCCTTTCCATCTCGCCAAACAGTTACTTCTAGTTCCTGAACAAATGAGACAATTAATTTCCATTTGAAATGTCATTTGGCTACATAATGCATTCCAATACTTCTCTCCTCTGTAGTCATTATAACTTGAAGTAAATAACCTCTCCCCCTATTTAAAACATAAAATAAACTGTGAGACAGAAATATAAGTGAAATACCTCAGATAATGCATTGACGACTGACAAGCCAACTCCATGTAACCCTCCTGACACACTATAACCACTGCTTGAACCACCAAATTTGCCTCCAGCATGCAAGACCTACACAATGATAGAAGATAAACCAAGACAAAAACGATTATTACGATCTCCAACCAAGTTCTATAAATGGATTAGTACATGTCTAGTGCAGGTGTTTGCTGCCTATGTGCTCAAATCCAAGATATCAGGCTACAAACTGAATAAAATGGTTACATGTTTATAAACTACGTTATATAAAATACAGCTACCCATCTCACTAACTTTGCATGCATAAGATACACCAAACTATATTTATACCCCAGTAAAGCCAAGAAGTAAATACAGGTTGCAAAAACGCAAACAAAAAAAATGAATTATATACCGTCAAAACAGTCTCCAGAGAAGACTTCTTTGTGATAGGGTGCAAGTCAATAGGAATCTGCATAGAAAACCTCACTATTAACATTCACAAAAATCAAATATTAAAGAGGTCACGGAATCATGAAAATTAGCAATCAGACAACAACATATGCCGCCCATGAGCTGCTCCAAGATTTTACCTTGCTAACAGGGAAAAGGAACATCTTCCAAATAGTATACACAGAAAAACGAACACTCTAGCTAGACAACCGAGTAAATCGGATAAAAAATAGCCCCGTGAAGACAACTACTACATTCACAGAACAAGTATAAAAGAAGGCAAAAAATGCTATTCATCCAATTGACTGGAATCAATCTATAGATTGAGGTGGAAACACTTAAGAATAGTACCTAATTACTCATCAATCCTGACCAAATTGAGTTAAAAGGATAAAGAACTCACTCCACGGCCATTGTCAGTAATGCTCACAGAATTATCTTCACACAGTACAACATCTATCTTAGTCGCAAATCCAGCTTGCCCTTCATCGATGGCATTGTCCAATATCTCATATACCTATGTCAGAAGAAAACAGCAACTATCAAGCCCACAAACTAGAATTCAACGCAAACTATATACCAAAGTGAAAATAGGAAATGCAAATACCAGGTGATGCAGACCTCGGGGGCCGGTGCTCCCAATATACATTCCCGGCCTTTTACGCACAGGATCCAACCCTTCCAAAACCTGAACAACACAGAAGCTTCACTTCATCGATCTAGTAAAGAAGGCGTTGAACAAAAAAACAACCGAACAATAAGAAGCGCAAGCCGTCGACCTGAATCTGCTCGGGGCCGTACGCCTTGGACGGGGCCTGGCCCTGGAAAGCCTCGGCGGCCAGGGCCGACGACATAAAAGCCCTGACAAACCCGCCGTTGCCGAACTTAAAACCGCTCCGAGTAGCTCCGACCAGCCTCACATTTCTACAAAACAACAACATAATAAAAAACTTCGACATTAAAACCACCGAGAATGGAAACAAAAACAAGATGCAGACCTGATTCTGAAGTGAATCCGGGAATAGGAGCGGGGGAGGCGAAGACCGGTGGTTGGGTAGAGAGAGGAAGCGAGAACTCGAGCGGCGAAGTGACGGATGGAAAGGGAAAAAGGCCGAAGGAGGGCCATGAATAGTTGGGAGGAGGTGAGGAAAGGAAAGGCGGGAGCTTGACAGAAGAGCCGCCGGCCGGCAAAGGCGTCGGCGTCGGCGTCGGCGGTGGAGGAGATCCGACTTGGGCAGGTGGAAAGGTTTGGCCGGCTATGTTCCATTTTATCTCTTCTTTTCCCTCCCTCCTATAACGGAACACGAAATCCCCATTTTGCCCTCGACTGTGAAGAACACTGAATAAGCAAATGGTGCTTAATAACCAAATTAATTATTAAACCAAAGCAAATCGGCATTGAACTCAAGCTTCTCATTCATTATTTTATAGCTTAAGTCCAAATGCTCCATTTTGAATTAATAGTTTGACAAACATCAAAAAAGGATGGCACAATTATATATTTTTTGGGGTTTGATATAAATTTCTCAAAATGTTATTTTTATCACTGATTGAATATTTCTTACATGAGAGAAGAATATCCACTCAGGGTTTGCCTTGATTCAAAATTTATTGAATCTTAAATTGCCCACAAGAATGTGACTTCGTACCCAACAATTTTTAGTGTCAAATTTAATTGTTTTCAAATCATAACAACTTGAGTATCAGATTGAATTCTATTTATATATATTTTTGTTCTCATAACTTAAAAAATCAATTTTTTAAATAGCATCCCATAAATTGTTCGTCTTCTTTATAGGACCACTAAAAGTAAGATCATCCTTGTAATATCATTTCGTTTGCTAATTTTATTGTTTGTCCAAACCTTACGATCGAACCCTATATGCACCCAACCAACCCTGCAATCGAACCCCAAGTCAAATTTAACCACATTCGTGATTGGTCATAGTGGTTGCCATATTTGAGGGAAGAAGAAAAAGACATGATAAGAAGAAAGCTTGCCCTAATTGCGGAAACATGAGGGGATGAAAAGGTGGTTGTTCATTATAAAAGCCCATTCATAGTAGTGGAGCATGGAGAGGGGGGGAAGAAGGGGGGCGCGTTGCCATAGAAGAAAGCAACCATTGAAGAGGCCCCCCATCGCCAACCCATAACCTCTTTGTTGGACGAGCTTTACAGTAAAAACCACTATCTTCCGCATCTAAGGCCACCTTCGGCAAATACATCATGACTACAGTTTTCCTTTTGCAGCTGAGAACTACTCCTAACCGAGTCCCACAACTGAAAGAGCCATGGGTCATTGGTTATCGAAAAAGCTTCAATAAGTTGTTAGTAGAAGTTGTGAAGTGCCATCAAGCAGTTATCTTTTTGGCCTTTTTGGCCTTTATCCAATCAATCAAGCCATCACTGGCCACACCAGAACTTCACTTTATCCTTCTCATAGTAGGGAGCAAAACCTTGTGAGATCCACAATGGGAAAGCTACTAGTCACTAGAAATAAATTGGGAAGCGGCTCGTTGGAGCAGTGTAATAGCAGAAGATAGCAATAAGAGAAAATCTTTGGACCCTCCATCCCCCAAGTTTGACCACTTTCAACCAACCGCCCTAGTGTTCGATGTTAATTTCACAACACAACCTTCAAATCTGGGAGATGCTGCACTGTCATTAAGCATTGTAGTCACTAGAAAATAGCCCAAGCCCACCAAAAAAGTGCAACAATAGAACATTGCCAATTTTCTGCCTTCGTCTAGAAGACTCAAGCCGACACAGGGCACACTACTGATTCCACTAGATTCTGATGGTCCCTGGCTACAAACCCAAATTAAGTGGTGCCACAATAAGCCATCATTATCGCTGAAAAAGGATAATAAAGCCCAATCAAAGAATAATTTTGCTGGAACTTTCCGGCATCACCACTAATTGTTGAACATCTCCAACCCACCTCCCCTGCCACTACCTATTGATTTGGGTGATCTCTATCAACCCCACTTGCTAAGAACAAAATTGCCAAAGCCCCAAAGTTGCCATTGCACCACTCGACTAACAAGGTCTTTCGGCCTATGTAAGAGTTCATCTATGTGACCACAAGGAATTGTCCATTGACCCAGTCAAACCGGCAACCACGCCACAAACTTGCCTGAGACCTAGATTAAAGTCAGCAAGCCGCACACTATTTGTAGCCCGGCACACCCAAAAAGATTTAGATTATGTGCACGTCAACCTGTTTGGTCTAATATTTATATTATTTTGAACCAACCTGTAACAATGTGGTTTAGTCTATTATCGTTTTTAAAATATTTTGAAGGCCTTTCCAATTTCATATTGAGACAAAGCTTTTTGCCCCACAATTTTTAGGTGCTCTGGATATATTAGCAAAGTTATTTTGAAAAATTGAAGATGAAAGAGAGACAAACTGATACATTGGATTAGAAGTTATCAAATACAAATTTACTTAAAGATGTCAAAATTTACCGTTTTAAATAGAGTATAAAATTAAATAAGAAATATTAAATTCGTGATTATCAAGTTAATGTGAATTGATTTAATAATTTAAATTAAATCTTAAAAAATTATGTAAAATTTGTTAACTATTTATTTGTTTGATTTCTCTGCGCGATAAGAGTACCTTTGGTATCACTAAACCCACTTATTTAACTTAGACTTGACCCAAAGCAAACATGGCCGAGCAAAATCCCGCGGCAGAACATTTATATAAAATACAGACACGATAAATATAAATAATATAAAATAATTTTATCTTAATACATAATTACTTGTTATATGTACCCGTATTCAAGTTAATCATCCAAAATATTAGACGTTTTAAAAACAGATTATAGTTCACCCTGCTAAATTCCAATCACGGAACCTAACAGAGTTGAAAGAAGCAGTGGGGGAGGGAAGACGTGAAGCCGGCAACGAGTGTGTAGGGAGGAGATAGAAGAACATATGCGCTGCTTCTGCTCTTCCACACTCCACAAGCTCTCCCTCATGGCGTCCCCTCCTTCCCGCATCCATGCCCGTAGATACTACCCTTCCCTCTCTCTCTTTTCCAATTTGTTATCCTGATATTTGCTCAAATCTGTTTCTCCTTTAAGTTTCCAACTTTTTTTGGTTTTTCTTCTCTACTTTGATTGGACCAAGTTTGCGATATTGGATGCAGTTGCTGCAGACGGCACGGCACTGTCCTCGGCGGCGAAGAGGCGGAGGAAGATGACTACAGAGGCTTCCGCCATGAGTGAAAGTTTTGGGAAATACGCTGACTACCTTAATCAGCTGGTAAACTTTTTTTTTTTCATTTTCATACGAACTATCTCTTTGATCAATATACTTCCATTTGCATGAATGTTATGTTATGCTCTTTGCGATGCCTACTCGTCTTCCTTGTCTTATTGGAATCGATTACTTAATAGCTTCTTTTTAGATCGCTTATGACGGATTTAACATGTTCTTACTGGAATCGACGTGGTTAGAGAACACATTTTGAAAATATTTTGTGTAGAAAGAATTACTCACGTCAATTAATAAATTAACACAAATAAATATCTCAAGAAAGGTAAAATAAATAAATAAATGTACTTTAACTGAAGAGTAGAAAAAATTATCCTCCAGTCAGTCAAAATCACACAGAAATCAACCTCTGGCCACAAATCAGACCACTCGAATTTCTTACAGCGTCATTAGTGCTTCCCTATCTTTCACTGTCTCTTCCTTACTTTATTGTAAGTAGGAAGATAGTGGTTAAAGTAACCACCATTTTTAATATTTTGAATTTTCCTCTTAGGGGCAATTAGGGAAATACAACCAACATCTCCCACTCACACATGATAAGTTGAATATATATCATGGGCGTACATTAAAAATGACACATCTTCCACTGATTCTGTGATTGTAATTTATTCATATGTGGTTATTCTGTGCAACAGGTGAGGACACAACGGATATAATACTATATACCAGTAAAGGATTACATAGCACAGTATGTGTTCGATGTGTTCTAAACTATCTTAGAGTCGTTTTATCTCTTATTGTATTTATACTTCACATCTTATGTCCACGTTATGTTCTCGTATAGCTCATAACGAGTGCTTTTTGGACATAATTTTAAAAGTCTTTCTTTCACACTCAATTATCCCTGATAATAAGAATTTGATTTCCTAGCATGCCCCTTGTGACCGAATTTTTCATGATATTAGATAACATGATAAAGTAGCAAACATTTTTATATATTGAGATATAATTAGTTGATAGTATTAATGACAAAAATTTAAATTTTACTTAATAGGTCTCACACAACACAGAAAGATGGATAATTTTATTGTTACCTATTATAGTCGTAATAGCACATATGATATGAATCATATGCTATGGGAGCAAACCTACTTTTAGGTCGTATGCCTTATATGTATAAAGACCACCATACAGAATATAGTTTCATCGTTCACTTAACAATTAACTTGAAATACTAGTACATGAGCGACGAAAACATGTTAAATACACCAATGCTCATTCTATCTTATTTCAATCTAACAATAACGCGTGAAGGAACATATTTCCTTCCATCATTATTAGAAAACAATCTCATCTTGACTTATCAAGGAGACGCCTACAGTTTTCATATAAATTGTATATGTCTCATCTCCTTATATTACATAAATATAATAGGTAAATGATCATGTGAATGATTCATTCTCCCATAGGCATACTTTGTATGCTAATAACATTAATATGTGCATAAACAACCTTGACGAAAGGTGATAAATTGCATTAATAAGTCAAACAATATAAAATTATATCAAATGTAATCTCATAGTCTGATCATGAGAATTGTGCACATATAGGCCTATTGGTTTTGTGAGTGGGTCGGTCACCATCCAATGTGTATTAATATATTGTAAGACAACCTCTTTTTGTGATATTTTGTCCTTGACATAATTGTACTTGATATTAATATGTTTGGTTTTATTGTGGTATTTGGGATTTCTTGTGTAAGTAATTGTTGCTTGATTATCATAATATATTTTCATAGTTTTAGTATCTGTAGCGATAATTCTCAAATGTTGCAAAAATCATCTCACCAAACAACTTCTTAAACTACACTTGCAGACGTTACAAACTTTGCTTCCATGGTAGATCGTGCAACACATGTTTTTTGCTTACCCACGAGATTACTCATCCATTAAGTAAGAATACATATCCTGATGTTGATTTTCTTCCATCAAGGTCTCTAGCCCAATTGGCATCGTATAGCTGATTAGCTTGCAATCATTACCTTGATAACAAAAGAAATGATGTGCAGTTTTTTTCAAGTACTTTATAATCCTTTTGATAGCCTTTCAGTGAGCCATACCCTGATTTAACTCAAATCTATTTACTAATCTAACGGCATATGCAATGTCAGGTCGTGTGCATATCATTGCATATAGTAGACTACCAACAACATTCGCATAAGGTATTTTGGACATTTGTTGTTGTTTTTTCTATTTTGGGCACACTCAAAGGTTTAGGGATTCACCTTTAGCAATTGGTGTGTCTATTGGCTTACAATTAAATATATTGAACTGCTCTACGATTTTATTAATGTATGACTCTTGAGAAGGAGTAATCAATTTTTTTGAACAATGTCGATGAATTTCAATACCAAATATAAATTCAGCTTCATCCATATTCTTCATTTCAAAATAAGAGGATAACCACTCTTTAGTGGTAGAAATAAAGTCCTTATTGGTGGATATTAATAAAATATCATCCACATATGGAGATAGAATTATAAAGTTCTTGTCATCACGTTTAAGGTAAATGCAATGGTCTTCATCAATAATAATAAAATCATACAATATGATAGAATAATGAAATTTCAAATACCATTGTTGTGAGGATTATTTTAGGCAATATATCAATTATTGTAATTTGAAAACTTTTTACTCTTGGCTGCAAAGCCAGCCAATTGTTGCATATAAATTTCCCCATGTAATTCTCCATTGAGAAATATTGTTTTTACATCCATTTATTGTAATTCTAAATTTAAATATGTTACAATCGCTAAAATCAATCGAATTGAAGTGATCCTTACTACAGGAAAAAATGTCTTTTCATAGTCTATCCCTTCTTGTTGAGTGTAGCTTTTTGCTACCAGTTGAGCTTTCTACCTTCCAATTATTCCATCAACATTTCGTTTTATTGTGAGAATCCATTTATTCCCAATTGTTTATCAACTTAAGTCCAAACATTGTTGCCATGCATTGATTTCATTTCATCTTTCAATGCGATTTTCCATTTTCATTTGCAGGTAAAGAGAGTGCATCTTTTATATTTTTCAATTCATCAACGTCTGATGAGGAAGATAAGAAAATATAAATAATGCATCTCCTTCAATATCAAAAGCGTCGAAGAGGAATAGTTGCATGTAGACTACGCGTAAGTCTTGATTAGGGAGTATGTTTGAAGAATGACTCCCACTCAAGTCACAAACTATTCCTAAAGGTGAAATATGTTCTTGTGATTTATCTTGATGTCTCCCACTATAAGGATCATCCATTTTTATAAGTCGGAAATCTTTTTGAAGTGCCCCCTTGTTGGAAAATCATATTCAAGAAAATTGACGTCATGAGACTCAATTTCAAAAATACTTGTGTCTGTATTTTCACCAATGAAAAAATATTCTTTAATGTTCAGGATGTTGTATGAAAATATATTTCTTCCCACGAAGACTTAATTTTTCGTGTTTGTGGCATGGATCATGGATATAAGTAGTTGAACCCCAAGGCATTAAATGATCTAATTTAGGTTGTCGTTTTATTCATAATTTAGAAGGTGTGGGAGTGACGGATTTTGAGGGAACATGATTAAGTACATGGGTTGCTGTAATCAGGGCATTTCACCCGAAAGAAATTGGGGGATTTGCTTGAGTTATCATAGACCTTAGACATTTCGAGAAGAGTTTTATTCCATCGTTTGACAACACTATTTTGTTGCAGGGTATTTAGAATAGTTAATTGTCAAGCAATACCCTTCTCTGGACATAATTCCTTAAATTGGCTAGATATATTCACGACCACATTTATTCTCAATGTTTTTAACAAGATTTAATTGATTTTCCACATCCAAAGGGAAACATTTAAAACAACTTAATGCTTCATATTTATAAAAAATCAAGTAAATAACATCATATCATGAATAATCATCGATAAAAGTGATGAAATATAAGGCCCCATGCCTTACCCTCAATTCATTGGTCCACATGTGTTGGAGAGGAAAATCATCTTTAGTTGCTTTACCAAAAGTTGGTCCTGTATTTTTTCTAGCTAGACAATATTCACTCTGTTGGTAAATTTATGTTAGCTAGTTGACCTAAACGGCCGCCTCTTGCAAACCTGGTCATTTTATCCTGACCAATGTGTCCCAAACGTGCATGCCAAGTAGTATGATCTATAGTAGAATTGCTAAAAGAAGTAATCAATGAAAATGATTTGATACATTAAAGCATTCAACATTCATGTTTAGTATCATGAAACGATTAGATAGAGATCCACAACTATAGTATACATTGTCATAATAGATAATTAAATGTTAACCATAAAAAACTCAAATGAAAACTAAAATCAAATAGCACTACAACAGACACTAAATTTCTTCAAATATTACGAGCATAAAGTACGCCATGTATGAGAAGGTTGCGCCCACCATTAAGCTTTAGTTTACATGCATCAATGCCACAAACTTCAGCTTTTGAATTATTCCCTGCATAGATCCGTTGTGTTCCCAATGGAACTCGACGAAAGTCGACAAATGCTTCCAGAACATTTGTTACATGGTGGGTTGTATCTGAATCAACTATCCACTCAGGGTTAGATTCAACAAGAAAAACGCAACTATTAATAAAAAGATTTGAAACGAAGGGTATGAACAACCTTCTTCAATTCACTGCATTCCCAAGCAAAGTGTCCCTTTATTTCGCAGTTAAAGCATTTGATATTTTTTGTCCCTTGGGCACTTCTTAAATTGACATTTTCCAGCATTTGCTTTGTTTTTGAACCACTTCTTTATACCCTTATGATAAGAACTTTTCTTCTTATGGGAAGAAGAAGCCACAACTTTTAAAGATTTGGCAACAAATGCTTCTTTCGTAGTCTTGGATGCTTCAAGATGTTCCTCTTCTAGTTCCAACTGATGAGAAATATCATCAAAAGTAGTGATATTTTCATTATGGGTCATGTGGACTTTCATGTGTACTTCTTTATACCATTCTGATAAGAACTTTTCTTCTTCTGGGAATAAGAAGCCACAACTTTTGAAGATTCGGCAACAAATGCTTCTTTCGTAGTCTTGGATGCTTCAAGATGTTCATCTTCTAGTTCCAAATGATGAGAAATATCATCAAAAGTAGTGATATTCTCATTTTGGGTCATTTGGACTTTCATGTGTTCCCAAGTGTTCGAGGGGGAACGGATGACGGCTTGCACTTGTTGTTCATCAGTTAAAATATGATCAACATCCTTCAACTTAAAAATCATGTTTGACATTTCTCGCCGATGTTTAATTATAAACACATTTGTACGTTTCTTGAAAGTGTCAAACTTGATGGTAAGCTGCCCAAGCTAGCTAGTCGAAGTAGCACCAAACTTTTGTTTCACATCAATCCGCATTGTATGAGCCGACTTGTAATACTCAAATTGACACACGATGTCATTCTCTATTGAGTTGAGTAAAGAAATGAGTGCCATGGTGGTATTCTTTTTCCAAGACTCATAGGTTTCGGATGCACGACGGTTTTGAATAACATTACCGTTCAGTGATGGTGGATTCAAAACTTGAGTGAAGGTCTTAGATGCCTCTTGATCTTCATGTTGGTTGTATTTTCCTAATTGCCCGTGAGAGAGAAATTCAAAATATTAAAAATGGTGGTTACCTTTAACAATCATCTTCTTCCTTACATAAAGTAAGGAAGAGACACTGAAAAGACAGAAACAAACGTTGTTAGAAATTGTCAAAGATCGTATGTATTGGTCTGATTTGTGGCTAGTGGTAGATTTCCATGCATGATTTTGACCCAATGGAGAATAGTTTTTCACTTAATTCTACTGTACAATTAATGTACATTTATTTAGAATGTTTACTTGTGTTACTTTATTAATTAACATGAGTAATTCTTTCTAAATTTTGCATACTGTTCATCTTCTCTTTGTTGTTCTACCAATCTTGCACCAAGAGAGGACGCAGTTTTTGATGCTTGCACTTATCTCTTGTTCAGAATGACAAACGTGAGAGAGTGGTGAAGGCCAGTCGTGATTTGACAATGAACAGTAAAAAGGTTATTTTTCAAATGCACAGGTTAGTCCACCCAATTTTTTTCCCCTCCTTTTTGTTAATTCAATCGTTTTTCTTGCTAGTAAATGTCATTCTTTATAATCTATGAGTGAGCATTATTTGTTGCTTAGTGACATACTGTCGTTGTATTCGGTCCCTTGATGTAATTACTTTTTTTCATGCCATAGTTTTTATGCATAATATTCATTTTTTGGTTGGAAATTTTTTTTTCCCCGGTTTCCCATTCAAATACATGAGAGTTTTATGTGAACAAGGGTAGTAGGGCTGGCTAGGAATTTATTGCATCCATCATTTTTAAAATGGTTTCTGTAACTTGTTCATTCAACGCTTTATTATTTAATTTATCCTATTGTATCCAATGACAGAATAGGAAAGAATAACAGAGAGGAAGTATTGGAGAAAGCTGAAAAAGATTTAGCTTCTGTCACAGGGCAATATCTGTCCAAATTAGTAAATGAGCTGCAAGGGACAGATTTTTGGAAACTCAGGCGTGCTTATTCTCCTGGGGTAAGAGTGTTGGCCTTTCCCCCTCCTTTTAAACAAGATTTTTTTCCCCTCACACGTGTGCATTGGGTTTTACATACTCAGATTCAGGAATATGTCGAAGCAGCAACATTCTGTAACTTCTGTAAGACTGGTACTCTTTTGAAGCTTGCTGAGCTCAATACAACTCTGCAGTCACTTAGTGATTCATCTTTGGAGCCCTTGCAGATAAATATTCTTGATTATCTCCTCGGGGTAATTTTTACAAGGGCATTTTAAGTACGTTTCCATTTAGTTGGCTGTGTGAAATGAAGTTTGTGTTTTTTGGTTTAGATTGGCGATTTGACGGGAGAGCTGATGAGGCTAGCTATTGGTCGGATATCGGATGGAGAGATAGAATTTGCTGAGAAAATATGCCAATTTGTGCGCGACTTGTATAGGGAGCTTTCACTTATTTCTCCTTTAATGGATGACAACTCTGAGATGAAGAAGAAAATGGAAACGATGCTTCAAAGCTTAGTCAAAATAGAAAATGGTATGTTCTGTGATCTGCTTTTTATAATTTATCACCTGGCAAAATTCATGCCCTACTTGTGATTATTTGCTCATAAGACATTCTTACATTGGTTTTCCAAATTTCCATGATTGTACGGATCTTATACAGATAATAGTTCTAGTAGTTTCTTTTCTTGTTTGACCATGGTGCTTTGATACATGAGTCTCGGCTAATTATTAGAATTATATGACTGATTTATGTTTCATCTTCACGGATAATAGTCAGTATGACAAATAAGTCAATGATGGTTTGTCGACCTTGCTTCAAGCTTTAGGAAATTTGACTAAGGAGAGTTTCTTATGTTCATTTCTTATCTTTCCTTTTTGAACTGCTCGAAGAAGTAGAATCCTATTTTTGAATTTACGTGGAAGTTCAGTTTATATTGAATGGGATATGTTTGTGATGGCTGGCAATGTTTACCAAGAATTATTCATTATTATGCTCCACACGAGACATTTATATTCTTAGTGACATTAATAGAAAATCCTTTGTCTGAAGTTTCTTTGAGGTTTCTTTGGTTGATTTCTTTCTTGCAGCCTGCTTTGGCGTACATGTTAGAGGATCAGAATATGGAGGCAGCAATTCACATTTCTCCTTCAGTGTGCCTGATCTGGAAGTGTGAACTAATGAATATCCATGTTCATGCATTTATCTATTAATTTTACCTTTACCTTCGAGGAAATAAACATTGAACCTTTCGCTACGTCATTGGAGAATTAGAAAAAGAGTCGATCCATTTTTTTTCAGAGTTTTATTACTTTTATTTGTTGGTTTTTTTTCGCACTATTGCACGTCTGGGAGCAAAACTAGTTCACAAGGAAGTGCAGTGTTGTACTGTTATATCATATCAGCCAAAGCGTCTAAATGATTGGAATGTTGGCGTGGGTAATAGATCAAGTGTACATGTCTAGCAAAAATTGTGCACAAATAAAGCAAGAAAGTAGCAAAGAATTTCCAGGAACGGATCAACTCTGTTACAGTTCTGATAGGTTCTCCTGTCTTCAGCAAAGAATGCATATTTATTCACTTGGTTTGCAGCATCAATACATCCTATCCGAGCTTCGTCGGCCGCAACTCCGGCCAAGTATGCTTACCCATGCATTCTAGCGTTTCAAATATGCACTCACCTTGTTTGCAGCTTCAACATCTATGAACTTTTTTTGTCGAATAAATGTATTATTAGATGACTTAACCAAACATACAACTTTTTTTAAAAAAAAAAATGAGAACTTCATCGGTCATCCATGATGTCAAGTACATCTTTTCAACTGCAGATATCAAATATACTGACAAGCACGAATATTTTTGCAAATAACATCGCGAGACCTCATGGGCAAACTCCAAAAGATGAGCTCTCATAATCTAGAGGGTTAAATACAACATTACCACAGAGCACAAATAAAAATTTATAGGTGGCCATAATCAAGACTCTCCAAACAAACACTTTCATCAACAAAATTTGATGGCATAAAAGACGCCAGAAGACGGAATTCTGCAAAACTAGAAAAGATTTCAAGCTGGTCCAGAAGCTTCTCTTTCATTACAGTGACGTTCTCTCTGTTGTGACCATAAAATCAAAAAACGAATATGCGTGACAGAGAAAGAGATATTTATCTAATTACAAGTAAGCTCTCACAAGATGCTTGTTCTAGTTATCCAGTCCAGCGGCGTAGTTAGCGAGCATTCTCATTGTGGTATTATATGTTGGACTAGCAAAGTCTGATGTTGTAAAAGAACATGCGATATGCTTAACTAACAAATACATCATTGGTGGCCCTTATTTTGGATGCATATACATAAAGAATATGTATATTGTCATCTGCATTTTCCTTAGGCCATGTTATTAATCAGATCATTCTACTATAATAGCATCAATGGTTTCTAGTAAAAAAGCCAAAATTCTGATTATTTAAGCTCTGCAATAACTAGGCAAAGATATACATAAAAGATAAGATATCTCAAACAGCTGCTCCGCCCCTACATTCCCAAACTAACTCTTCCCCCCTCTCATACAGACAATCACATTATAACCCTAAATTCAAGCTTAGATATCCCATCAATCCCCACTTGCTTTTGATTCTCGCATTTCAAATTTGCAAAGGATGTGAAAAGGTGAAAATTTCAAAAAAGATGATCGTTGAATATGTTTCCCAACAAATTTAAATACCGATAGACATGGGTTAAAAATAAATATCCAACGGATTTAAAAATAAATGATTGAAATTTTCAATACCTAACACACAACACCCATTCATTGTCCCTTTAACAATAAGCTCACCTATCAACACTTTCTAACTCACATATCATAAGATATAAGCACTAAGCAGAAAAGTCTCAATCTTCTTTTTCTTATTGATTTTTTGGTTATCCACTGGATCTCAAATAATTGAGGTCCGAAATAAATATGTTTGGCCTTCACTTCACGTTGCCCTAGACAGTATCAGTTCTCAATTATAAACTGTCCATGAATTTCCTTATACCATGGCAGTTTATAACTCTTCATAATAGTACCAACATCCTCAAGTCTTCATCTTTTAATCTAATAGTGCGTGATATTATCATCAGAGGGATATGGATTTGATCCGAAGCAAAAAGCTAAAATAAAAATTCGAAATTCAAAGAAACATTAAAAAACTGGGGAAGAAACATTACCCTTCTTTTCCAGTAGAGGTGGAAGCACAGGAAGTCATAAACTGGGGTGATGGTCGACACCAGCACCACATTCAACCCCGTAAACACCAGCAATGCTGCCATCGGCCTTGTCTTGTGCGGCATTTCTCCTTCCCAACAATCTTATGATTTCTATGCCTGCATCTCGTCCAACCACCAAACCCTATGACAACAATATAAATCACCAATAATAATTGAAACAAACCTGATCGCTAACCATAGCAGTGAATACGCAACTGCATTACCATCCAACGAAAATTTATGAAACCATCCACCTTTTTAGCTGGAGAATCCGCCGGCGGAGCACAAGAGCGGCCGGCGGCGGGGGAGAGGACATTAAGAGGTGTTTGGTAGATCATATGCCAAATAAAAAATGCGGGATGCTTTGTGAAGAAAACGTGAGAAAAAATAAAACTAAGTGTCGGGCTTTTTTTTCTCAAAATGTGCTACGGCGAGAGAGGAACTGGGCAGCGGAAGCGCTCAGGAGGGAGACGACGGTGTGGCGGAAAGACAGGGCGGAGGTCCGCTACGAGGGGGAGATGGGGGAGCGGTCTGGAAGCGGGGAGAGGGAGTGGGGCGGAGGGAGCAGGCCGGGCGACATGGCCCGGGTGTCGTGGTGTGTGCGGGATGGTAGGGGTGTAAATAAGCCAAACATAATCTTTATATTGGGTTTGATAAACTCTAATTTATTAATTTTATGCTTAAAAATATATTTAGCTAGATAGTTCGTTAAATAATGAACTTAATTTAAATTAACGAGTACTCGGTTTAGATTGGCTCAAAACTTGATTTTATATGTTTAAATTCAAAAAAATATTCTGCTCGTTAATATTATTGAGACAATATTAAACTTATATAGTATTATAAAGAAAATTTTGATTAAATATAAGTCGAGCACGACCCAAGTATATATATTTATTCACCTCGAGCTCGGCTAAAAAATATAGTGAGTCAAATAAGAACCAAATCCAAATACCATAAATTTTGGACGAACTCGGCTCAGTCCATAATACATTAAAATTCGACAAACGCTTAAACAAGTTCAAATATACTTGTCAAAAATCACGTCGAATTCAAAAACATCTATGTTCCGCTCGACTTGTCTCATTTACACCCCTAGTGGGGTGGAAGAGATGGCTGGGGCGGGGGAAGATGGCAAGGGGAGTGGGGACGTTGTAAAACAAACATCTTAATTTTCTTTTAAAAAAAGAAAATAATTCTTGCCCAACATAATTATTACTTTTTACAAAAAATTTAAAACAAAAATTTTGTTATTATCAATATTTCTTAAAAAGTAAAGAAAAAATAAATGCCAACCAAACGCCCTGTTAGTAATTGCACCCTCTAAAAGGCTCGGTCACAAGTCGTGCTCGCGGAAAGATTGATCAAGATCAAATTCGCTCAAAATTCAACTTAGATTTCTTTCAAATTAAAGTTCACCTCAAATCAAGCTAGTACTAGTATGAGCATATCTATATTCCACTCGATTTGAAGATCGATAATTTATAGTACTAGTATGAGCATAATTTATATTACATATAGTAGTTTACGTAATTGTGAGATCTTTCAACTTAATCCAATATCTAATATCTAATAAACTAAGATCCTATTTATAAGTGTGAATGAACTATAAATCTTTAATTTGGTTAGCCACTTTAAAAAGAGATGACTTAGTCAATTACGGTGCATTTTGGGTTGGGTCATTACAAATGATATCATAGCAACCTAGTTCCGTGTTAAATGGTGGGCTGGACTACCGGTCACGAGCCAAAAAAGGTTATGGGCTAGAGGTGAGCTAAGATCATGTTTATAATTGAAAATAGACTATATATATTTAACTTGGTTAATCACTTTTAAAGAAATGAGTTAGGTCTATTACATTGAGCGTTAGCCCAGGTCGTTACAATAATTTTTATATAGCCATCAATATATAAAATATAAAAATTAATAAATATAAGTACATTATAGTCATAGTTTTACATGCTAATACATTGATTTGGCTTCCAAACAAACTATTTTGGCATGAAATTGAATTGAAATTAAACTATTTAAACTTTTATAATTAATTTTATTTCAAGTTATCAATATATATATATATATGGAAAATTATATATATATATATATATAATACATATTTAATTTAAATCTTTTAGTGGGTTTAACAAAATAATATTTATATATATTAAAAGTATGGAGCATAAAAAGAAGGTTGATGATATTTTATCTTTTTTTAATATTATTATCACCTACTTTTAAATTTTTAAGAGATGTACAAGTTAATAAACATTTTAACATTAATTTTTTTATAATTATTATGATTATTAAGATGAAGTGTTAGAAACATTAGATTGTATTAAAATTTTATAATTACCCTTATTATTTAATATTTTGTTTATTTATGTAATCTTTGAATAGTACGATCCACTAAATTACTTAAAATAAAAACTATAAATCATATACATGCAGCTCATGTATATAGGGTTTATATATATA